>BPLR01013483.1:0-108435 GCA_021605095.1 Caerostris extrusa | reverse complement strand
TTTCTGCTGTATTGCTGATCTCCTTAAACCCATTTAATTTCATAAAAACATTCCTCAATACTCACAACTCAAGCTTACTCATTTAAAATAGACATTTTATATATATTTACCCTAAAATTTTAAATGTTCCTTAATAAAATAAGATTTTTGCAAATTGATTGAGTTTGAGTAAGGGCTTGACTATTGAGGAATGTGTATTGATGGAATTTAAAATTGATTAAAAGTTTAAATAAAATGAATTAAAAGTTTTCCTAATTTGATCCAAAGTGTATTTAAAAACAGTCTTCTAAATAAGATTATAAACTAAAGTAAAAAATGACATATACTGTTGAAAACCTAGTTAACATTTGGCTTCCAGAATAAGATAATAATCAATAAAAATGGAGATCTCTACAATAAATATTTACATTCAAAAGAATGTGTTTTATTTGTTATTGAAAACTCTTTGTAATGCTCAAGATTTATATAATTCTTACGACCTTAGCCTCTCTGATCCATTTTTTTTATACTTTTCGTTACACGAAACATGACAAAAACATCTTATTTTTATTGCATAATCGAAACATATTTGCTTTCTTCAAGTCCTATGTTATCATACAATTCAAGTTGTTAATCCAAAGTACATCTCTTATGTTAGCCAAGTCACCTGGTAAAAAATTGAGACACATTAATTGACAAATTCGATTTGTTTAAGTTTCCAAACCTCACACACCTGGCGTTACCAAAAAGATGGCTCCAGGCTATTCCAAGCCCTCTCCAACCACCAACTTCTACAGAAAAAACCATTACTAAAACTTTTTCAGAGCAACCTTCTTGGCGAATACCGCAAGAACCATAAATGCTGAAAATGGTCATAAATTGTCCTCCTAAGTACAGTCTAGCCTATGACGGATGAGACCGATAACTACAGACTACGAAGTGTAAATATTTTTCGACACGTTAGCCGCTAGGTTCCCTAATTCCCTCTCTATTATACATCGTTATCTCTTGTTCCCATGGGAAAAAGTTGGCCATAATTGCAGAGTAAGGGATCCGGCATTGTAATAAGTTAATAGCCATTATTTGAATTGGAAGTCACCGTATGCGATGGTGCAACATCGCAGCTTCAAACGGTAGCGATAGAGTTAAAATTGAATTAGATTTTGGCCTTTTTTTTTTTGCTAGATACCAGTGACATAAAGGATATCTGATGATGTGTAGTAAATAGATCTTGTGTTGTAATGTTGTTACAACAATTAAGATTTATTTCTGCGATTCATCATATTTGTAAAATCATTATGTACCTCATTCTTTTCGTGGGACAGCTATATGTTGTACATTGTTTAGATATAAATCATTAAGGATTTCAGAATTGCTTCAAGTAAATGGCAGAAAAGAACTGACCAATGTATTCTGATGATTCATTTAATGAGAATTTTATTAAAATGATTTATGATGTACAAATAGAATATCGGGATTATGGACTTAATTAAGAATTAAGCAAGTCATGAAGGAAATAAATGAAAGATGCTATGATATAAATGACAAAATATTTGACGCCTTTTAGTAATTACATTAATACTTAAAGTGCCTTTGATGTTAATTTTTATTCGTCTTTATAAGAGTATTATCCTTTCATTGAGTTCATTTTGAAAGGTATAAAATTTTTGTAAAGGCAAGTAATAACTTTATTTTATGAAGTAATAAAATATAATGCATAGTTTTTGGCAAAGCGACATTACATTCAAGGTTAGTATTGTTTTGCTGATCATTGTGCATTTTAATTACTGTAATGCTAAATTATTGTGGATTTTCATTTACTAAAAAAGCATGAATAATAGACATTCTAAAGATAGAGTAAAAGATAAAATTGTTTAAAAAATTACTCAATAATTTGAATTTATAAATCATTTTAATATAAACTAAAACTATAGGATTAAAACCAGATTTTCCTTAAAAATCAATAAAATTTCATATGTAAATCGTAATAATACATTTTAACAACTTCTAAATTATAAATTTAATATACTTTTACATTTAAATAAAGTAAATAGTCATAAATAAGTAAATTTAATTTATGAAGTTACTTTATAAAACTCAATTATACATAAGATGATAGCTCACTATTAATTTATGTCATTCCTCATGAGAAAAGCTACTACTCTCACAAGCAAGGATGAAGCACCACAAAAAATATGAAAATTTTGGGCTCATGGTGCTAAAAAATATCAAAAATATGTGGCAACTGCCCTGATGAAGTTTGAAATTTATGAAGTTACTTTATAAAAAACCATCACCATACATAAGAGGATAACTCGATTGGCAATCAACATTGGCATATCATTCAGGAGAAAAGCTACTTGATTCTCATTCTTCAAGGATGAAGCACCACCAAAAATATGTTAAAATTTGGGGTCATGGCGCTTCAAAATATCTAAAATATGTGGCAACTGCCCTGATGTCGAGCTTACTTTAATTGATTGTCATGCCTTTTAATGATTGCCCAGCTATTGCAAATTTAATACTTCATTGTCTGGACCATCCCTCGGAAGAGGTTTTATACCCGAGCTGGCTATCAACATGGCCAATATCATTCAGGAGCATCACGATATTTGATTCATCTTGTATTCTTCAGGGGGATACGACAACAACAACAACAAGAAAAAGCATATTTATTAAATCTCTACAAATTAAATATAGGGTTTGAAGTACCAGCTAAAAGCTGAATTAGCCTATTTGACCTAAAATTTATGTAAACAACACAGATCTGAATTAAATATTATTTTTAATTGATTGTGAGTTTTAATGAGGGATTATTACCTCAGACATGGCTTCCATATTGAATAAAATACTTCCAGATTAATAGAGTATAGATTCTATTAATATGTGCTTTATGAGTATAGATTCTATCCAAATGTGTTTTATGAGTATAGACTCATGTTTAACAAACGTATCTGCCCTAGACTTGTAAGATAATTGTTATATCACTGTTTTTAAGCATGGGTTAAGCAGAGATTGTATTCTTGAAATGAAATGAAATAGTAGAAAAATTATAAACAAATGAAACAATTATTTGAAAAAGCATATTTATTAAATGACAAATTACATGATGTGCATTGCGGAAGAGTTTCTCCAATATCATTAATATGGATTTGAAGTATCCAGGTATGAAGCTGATATGTGATTTCGAATTTTGATTCATAAAGGTAGCTTTTTAGTTCAAATGCTAAATAATTCTGCTAGACGCAGAATCGAAACTAGAAATGAAATAGTTGTTTAAAATTGAAAACAAATGATATGCATTTATTTGAATTGAAAAGGGTACATAACAAATTTAACTTTGCAAGCGTAACAAATTAGAGATGTTGGTAAATTGCAAGAACTACGACAGTTGTAATGAATTATCAAATACACGTATGAACTAGATGCTAAAGAAATGATCAGAGATTCTATAAAAATACATAAATAAAAAAAAAAAAAAAATATATATATATATATAGTAAATTCTGTGGTATTTATAATTACTGGATTGTTATTGCTTAAAAATGCTAGAAAAATTTCTGTCTAGACGTGTCAATTTATTAGAGGTAAATGTGTGGATTCAAAAATTAACACCAATGTGAATACGTTATACGGAGTCACGTTTACATACCCAAAGTGAAAACATATTAAAAAAGGACAATAATGGCATTTAACTAATTTTCTAGGGTAATTTAATATATATTACGACCAAAGAGGTAAATTTTAGTAAAATTTTTTGATTTCCTGATGCAGAACTTTACGATTGAAGTGACTATTCAAACATTTTCTTCTAATAAACAATCCATTTTTAAAAGAACAGCCCACTAATTTGTACAAAGTCATCAAAATGACAGTTTGGGACGCGTTAAATAATTGACAGCTTCAAAATAATCGCCACCATATTTTCTAACACTTAAGAAATGCATTACACTTCCAAAATTACATAAAGGGTAATTTTCGATTGTGGTTGTAGTAATTTTTATTCCAATGTGTTATTCAAGAAACTTGTTTCTACTTAGTAGCTCCTGAGGTGCAAAATCCGTGCCTATAAGCCATCTAACACCTTATAATTAGATTTCCCCACAAGCCTTAGCGTCGGTCTGTCAATATGTATTTAATAAATCATGACTTTTGGTTGGTTTTTTGGGTGCTAAATAGGTATCCCTAATGTGCTTAAGAGGGAATTCAAGGTTCCAGGTTCTGAGAAATAATGTTGCTTTTTGGGTATTGTATTTATATAAGCACTTTTCTGTGTGATTAGAAGCAAATTGTGTGGATTGCAACAAAATACAGACTTTCTGTTTTATTATTCAGAAAAAGAAAAAATGAGTAACTTATTTTTCTAGTTTTTCTTATAGGACATGATTTATTATGATTTCCCTATATTTTTCAATGATATATTTTGTTTTGTGATAATAATTGTTCCATTGGCTACGAGTTCGGGTATATAAACAAAGAAAACAGATTAAAAATATATGAATTTAATTAGAAGCTTATTTTTCCTAACCCATATCATAAAAGAGGCATATACTCACGTTTTGTATTAACAGTTGGGCCATTGGCGACAAATTAGGTTATATAAGCAAAAGAAACAGATATAAAAAAATTCATTAGAAGCTTATTTTCCTAACCGTTATCATAAAAGAATCATATATTCATGTTTTGCATCAATAGCTGGGTCATTGGAGACGAATTAGATTATATATACGCAGAGAAAAGACAAAAATTATATGAATTTTTATTAAAAGCTAATTTTTCCTAACCAATGTCATAAAAGAAGCATATACTCAAGTTTTGCATTAATAGTTTTTGCCATTGGCGACGAGTTAGGTTATATAAGCAAAGGAACAGATGAAAAAATATATGAATTTCATTAGAAGTTTTCCTAACGGATATAAAAAAGCATATACTCAAATTTTTGCATTAATAGATGGGCCATTGGAGACGAGAGTTAGGTTATATAAACGAAGAAACAGATGTAAAAATATAAGAATTTCATTAGAAGCTTATTTTTCCTAACTGCTATCAAAGAAACATATACTCATGTTTTTGTTAATAGTTGGGCCATTGGCGACTATTTTTTAAACCGATATCATGCAAATATGAAATATTTCTAAATTATCATGGTAAATTATATAAGCTTATTTTTTTAAACCGATAAACCGATAACATGAAAATATGAAATATTTCAAACTTATTTTATGCTTAAACCGATATCATGCAAGCTTATTTTTCCTAAACCGATATCAAATTGATATCATGCAAATATGAAAATTTCTAAATAGTCATGGTAAATTATCTAAATTTGCAAACTACAATGTAGAAGAAGCTATTTATTTTCTTTACGTGATTTCAATGTCAGAGTACAATTTTTTTTAAAGAAATAAATAGATTTTAGTTCACACAGTAAAAAAGACACTCACTTGTAGATAAGAACTATGTAATAAAATATATTCTAAAGGCAATAAATTAATTTGTTCTAGATAACAGTAATTGCATTCTTCTTTACTCCTCTGCATTGAAACATTGTATGTAATCGCCCAGTATTAATCAAGAACATTTTTTTGTTTTGTTTATTGCTCCATCTTTTATTTATCACAGGACGTAATGTAGTTCCATCGGTATTCTTGAAGTCAGATTTCATTTATTTGATAGCCAATGCATCATTTTTTTTACCAAACTGAATTTGATTTACTTTATTGTTTTGGGAACATGATTTCTTGAACAGTTCGAATCATGATTTATTTTTCAATTACTTTTGGCGAAAATTATTTGGAGGCGAAAAAATTAAACAAAAAAAAAAAAAAAAACGAAAAAAGAATCGAGTTTAAATCTAATGGAAAATTGGATCGTAAATTTCGTAGACCGGTTTTTATTTTTATGCAGCCATTTTTTTTTTATCCTCTACAAGTTTTTTTATTTATGGGGACATAGTGTTTTCATTTGATAGAATGTGCCTTTATCTTACTAGAATTAATTTAAATCGTTCCTTTGGCATAAGATTTAAGCGGTACGAACTAATGCTTGATATGTAGTCAGTCAGTTTGAATGAGAAATAAAACATTCATGGTGATGTGATGTTCTAGATGTTTTGCAAATATTTATTGCCCGGTCTTCCATTAAGATAGGGATTTGACAAGAGTTATTCAAATGGGCATTGATTTGACAGTGAAAAAGTCGTCGAATTGCTACCGAGATAATGTAAAATACAAGTAGCGGAAAAGTGCTTATCTAAATGGTGGCCAGTAATTTGCTAAAAGGATTAAATTGAACATGCTAAGAAGAGAATTTACTTGTAAGCTGATTTGAAAGTTTCGCTCTGTTAAGGTAATTGAAAAAAAAGGTAATAAAGAAATAGATTTTTTACAATGCAAATGATGTTAATGAATGTAAGAAATTACAATTTTTAAAAAATTTGTTGTGTTATATTTAAAATTCAAGGATGTACATCTCATGGCCCGGATCATTATTAAGTCCATTTTATTTAAACAATATATTTGATAATTTTTTGATTTTGATACATTAAAACAAGAAATATGATCCAGTTTTAGTTTAATAAAAAAGTAAACATTTAAATTCTAGAAAAATATTTTTATTCGCTGTTTTTAAATATTTTATTGAAGATCAGATCTTTTTCAATTACGTGCTAGCTTTTAGGCACGATTCCATCTATATAATTTTCTTTATATCACTACAATATATATTGTCAAAAACGATGTAGTAGTAAAAACAAAAGATGTGGTTGACAAACAAGCAGTTTTGGGAATGAATATAAAATAGTCGAAAAAAAAAAAACATTGGTTTAATAACTTTTGTACTGTATAATTACAAAAATAGAAACAAATATTAGAATGCTTAAAAATTAATGTAAGATAAAAACATTAATTGTTTATCTAAATGATGGCAAGTAATTTATGTAAAGGATTAAAGTGAACATGCTAAGAGAGATTTTACTTGTAAGGAGATATGAAAATTTTGCTCTGTTAGAGCAATTGAAAAAAAAAGGTAATAAAGAAATAGATTTTTTTTTGCAATGCAAATGATGTTAATGAATGTAAGAAATTACAATTTTTTTGTGCTATATTTAAAATTCATATCCAGTGGCCGCATCATTATTAAGTCCATTTTATTTAAACAATATATTTGATAATTTTTTTAGAAAAAAAGTTCCAGATTTTGACATTTTAAAACAAGAAATATGATCCAGTTTTAGTTTTAGTAAAAAGAAACATTTAAATTCTACAAAAATATTTATATTTTTTTTTTCTCTATTTTATTTCAGCAGAAGATCAGATGTTACGTGCTAGCTTTAGGCAGATCCCTATCTAAGTAAATGTTTTGTATATCACTGTGCAATATATATTATCAAAAAACAGATGAATCAGATAAACTATATGTGGTAGTTCACAATAATATATTTAAAAAAAAAGCAGCATAATTAATAATTAAAGCCTGTTTGGATCCTTATGTATATGTGAACAAGCAGTTTTAGGAATGAATATAAAAAAGTCGGCAAATAAAAAAACTATAGGTTTAATGTCTTTTTGCACTGTATTATTACAAAAATAGAAACAAATATTAAAATACATAATAAAGTAATGTAAGATAACGACGCATCAAATTCTTTTTTTACTTTTGTATTTTTGTCGGTTGTTTTGTGCAGTTGGGTGATAAAAGAGTGTAATGGGTTGAGACTTATCTAAATGGTGGCCAGTAATTTATGCAAAGGGATTAAATTGCACATGCTAAGAGAGAATTTACTTGTAAGAAGATATGAAACTTTCGCTCTGTTAGGTAATTGAAAAAAAAAAAGGTAATAAAGAAATAGATTTTTTTACAATGCAAATGATGCTAGCAAATGTAAGAAATTACATTTTATTATTTTTTTTTACTGTATTTAAAATTCAGGGATGTACATTCCGCATCATTATTAGTCCATTTTATTTAAACAATATATTTGATAATTTTTTGATTTTGATACATTAAAACAAGACATATGATCCAGTTTTAGTTTTAATAAAAAGTAAGCATTTAAATTCTAGAAAATATTTTTATTCCCTCTTTAAATAGTTTATTGAAGATCAGATCTTTCGTCAATTACGTGCTAGCTTTAGGCACTATTTCTATCTATGTAATTTTCTTTATATCACTACGATATATATTGTCAAAAACGATGTAGTAGTAAAACAAAAGTAGATGTGGATGACAAACAAGCAGTTTTGGGAATGAATATAAAATAGTCGAAAAATAAAAAAAAAAACATTGGTTTAATGACTTTTGCGCTGTATTATTACAAAAATAGAAACAAATATTAGAATGCTTAATAAATTAATATAAGATAAAACATTAATTGTTTATCTAAATGGTGGCTCAGTAATTTATGCAAAGGGATTAAAGTGAACAAGCTAAGAGAGATTTTACTCTGCAAGGAGATATGAAAGTTCCGCTCTGTTAGGGTAATTGAAAAAAAGGTAATAAAGAAATAAAATTTTTACAATGCAAATGATGTTAATGAATGTAAGAAATTACAATTTTTTTTTTTTTGTGCTATACTTAAAATTCAGAGTGTACATCCCACGGCCCGCATAACTATTAAACTCCCTTTTATTTAAACAATATATTTGAAATTTTTTTTTGTAAGTTCCAGATTTTGATACCTTAAAAAACAAGAAATTTGACCCAGTTTTAGTTTCAGTAAAAAGTGAATATTTAAATTTTAGAAAAACATTTTTCATTTTTTTTTTAAAAATTTTATTGCAATGGAAGATCAGATATTTCGTCAATTACGTGCTAGCTTTAGGCAGGAACCCTATCTATGTAATTTTTTTTGTATATCCCTACAATATATATTGTCAAAAACAGATCCATCAGATAAAGTAGATGTGGTTGTTCCAAACAATACGTTAAAATGAGCAAGCCTGTCTGGATCTGTACGTATTTGTGAACAAGCAGTTTTAGGCTTGAATATAAATAGTCTACAAATAAAAAACTATAGGTTTAATGACTTTTATGATGTATTATTACAAAAATAGAAACAAATATTAGAATGCTTAATAAGTTAATTTAAGGCAATGCATCAAATTCTTTATTTTGCTTTTCTATTATGTTCTACTGTATAGAAAGCGATAATGCATATATATACTACTGTGTCCAAAGTAGTCCAATTATTTTTTTCAAAAACTCTTTACTTATTCTTGCAAATTTATTAAAATTAACATTAATCAAATCAAAATTAATATTACATAATTATTTAATCCCTCTCCGGACACAATGCACTTATGCAAACTTTTTTTTTCCAGTCCTCAATGCATGAAAAGTCATCGGCAGAGATGGCCTTCAAAGCGCGCTGCGATTCACGTTGAATCTCTTCAATCGACTCAAAACAGTGTCCCCGGTGAGGTCTTTGAGTTTAGGGAATAGCCAGAAGTCACATTGTTTCATTTTTGTCGAAAAAGTCATGAAGAATCAATGCAGTGTGACCTGGCGCATTCAGTGTTTTTGCGTACCAGACGAGATTTGACGCATTTGAGGCCCAAAATGGAATTGACCTATCCTTTTGAAATTCCAACATCATTAGCAAGGTTTCTAATTGTAAATCGACGTTTGCAAGCACCAAATTTTTAATTTTTTTGGACGTGAGCTTCGTCGGTTGATATATATATTTACATAAATTGATAAAAAATAGAACCCAAGGTAAGAATTTAACATGGCATATGCAAGTAGGTCATAATAAATCCGCTGCTTGATTTATTATCAAGCATGAGAAAATTTCATTTTTGGAGAAAATGCAAGATTAATATTTGGCAAGAAGAGTAATGTAATTAATAATTATGTCAGTGGTTGTTTTACACAGGCACGATGGTCTGGTGACATTCTTAATTGAGTAACAATTTAATATATACCATTGAGGCTATTTAATTCCTTTTTTTGAGGTGTTAATTAAAAGACTAAGAAAACTCATTAATCATCAAAATGCAACGCATGATAAATTGTGCTAAGCCTTCATTTGAAGGTTTCTTCAATAAATCATAGGAGAGTGCTTTTTTTGAAATTGCATAGTTGTCGCCAGACATTTTTGAAATTTTTAAATACAAAATAATTTATTTTAATTTTATGTTGTAAGGTAATTGAAAATAATTACTATGGTTTGTATGATAATTATCTAGCCATAGTTATTTGCTTATTATCATATATAAAGAGTTTGTAATTACGTTCGTAATTCACATTTACAAATATTCTATTTCACATCCCTAGCAATTCCACAAATTAGTAATAACATACATTTACTCGTGCATTAGCTTAAGTGCATGCTTTAGCTCAGGTGCGTGTATTAGCTCACACCAACGTGCATTAACACTAACTTAAGGAATTGTGCTACACAAGTAGCAATGTAAGACAAAGTGATTTGTGATACAAGGACGTGCATAATACGCGTTAACGTGTATTACACATGTTAATTATTAATGTTATTATTTAGCGTCAGTTAATTATTAAGTATTATAGTTAGTGTATTATACACGCTAATGTGTAATACACGATAACTCTCCCACTAACATGCATTAGCATTAACACTAACTCATACTAACGTGCATTAGCTCAGGTGCTAGGGGAAGCAAATTCGCCCGCTACAGGTCACCTTTTTTGAAAAACAACTAAATTCGGCAATCATGCTTTCTGGTTTCAAAACTTTTCTAGATTTTTTAAAATAACATTTTAAAAATTTCAAATATTCTTTTGGTTGTACTTAGTACATTGTTGCATTTTTTTATTAGTTGCATAACATGTTTTTAATTACATAAAAATGTGAAAAGGAATCGTTCATGATATCGTTCTAAAGATTTATCGTTGACATAAAAAAAAAAAAAAAAAAAAAAAAAAAGGGCAATATCTATCAACAAACTTAAAGATATCAACAAACTTAAAAATATTTTCCATGTTTACATTTCCATCAAATTGTTTTTCTGTTAACTAGAGATAAAGTCTACTTTAAACTACAAGTCACGCTATAATATGACAATAAAGTGTTAGGCAAAGGACTATTACCCTAACCGCTAAAAAGAAAACATCTCCTGCTTTGGAATCTGCTAGTAGGCAGACGGCCTTGATCCAATACGGACTGAAGTGTCGTGGGAATTAGTTAGCGATAAAGTTTATTAAATTTGATCCAGCATATTCTATATAGAATGCCTACAACCACCTGGAATTTCATAGTTATCCCATGTAATACGGGAAATCTTTTGCATTTGTATTTATATTTATATTTCGTATTTATATTTTGAATTTGTATTTGTATTTATATAATTTTCTAATCATATCTTCCCGTGAACTATGATCGTAGCAGATAGTAAATTATATGTAAAAGGCAAAAATAATTCTCCCCTTAACTAGCACTACTAATTTCACATCCTCCATTTCATATAAGTTACATTTTTCAATCTATCTATCTAGATATATATATATACACATGTCCATAAATTAAGGATAATGAACTTCACGCAAAGAAAGACAGAAGCAAAACAAATTTGACTTATTTGTAAAGTCTATTTATTAAACAAAAGGCAAAGAACAAAAAAGATGCTATATGTTTGACATAATTAATAAAATTGCGATTTTTACTCCTGGAGCAAATTTCAAAAACAACCTATTTACAAAAAACAGTGTAGCATGGTTAGTATGATGGTTAGTATGGAGTATGTCTCCCGGACGATGCAATACAGGCCTTACAACGCCTAGGCATGCTGAGTATCAAATTATTAATCTGATCTTGGGGAATATTACACCACTCATCAAGCAATGCCCTCCGAAGTTCCGGTTGACAGGTGGGAGGGGGGTTGACGGGATGCAATTCGTCGGCCAAGCATATCCCACACATGCTCTATTGGATTCAAGTCTGGTGAGTATGCTGGCCAAACCATACGGGTGATATCCTCCAATTGAAGGCATTCGTCTACAATGTTTGCACGGTGAGGACGGGCGTTGTCATCCATAAACAGAAATTCAGCACCCATGGCGCCCCGAAACAAACGTACAAGTTGTTCCAGAATGACATCCCGATAGATGTGGCCTGTCATCGTTACACTCTGAACATGTAGGTCAGTTCTGGAACCAAGAATAATTCTTCCCCAAACGAGCCATCCTGCATCACCGTAACGGTGTCGTTCAATGGTGTTCTCTTGGTGGTAACGGGTACCTGGCGCTCTCCATATGAAAGTCCAGCGAGAATCAGACTGCAAACTAAACCTGGACTCGTCGGAAAACATCACACAGCTGAGTACGTCCACATTCCAGTCGTCCGATAATTCTACCACGTAAAAAATCATCCAAATGCTTCCTTTGTGCCATAACTATGCGATCATTGCACTGAAAGGCTTTTAAAGCGTTTGTGAACAATTTTACTTCTTTGCCACCATTCCTTATATACCTCTCTCTTACACTCTCGTCATTGTGACGTACTATCAGCGCCATCTGGTGGTTTCCTGTATTTTGCATATTCTTCTTCAAGATGTGTGTGATAATTCTACAGGTGAAATTTTTATTTTAGAGTTCAATTTCTGTGGGATTCTGAATTATCCTTAATTTATGGACATGATTGTATATAACAAAACAATAAACTTTGTGTATACATATATACATATATATATATATATAATGACTGACAAATCTGTCAAATATATATATATTTTGATAGATTTGTCAGTCTTCCTTAAATTTATAAGTGATTCTTAGAAGCACATCTTATTAAATTTATTATTTTTGCAGATTCATCGATGATTCTATATAAAATATTCTTTTGATTATACTTAGTACATTGTTACATTTCTTATTAGTTTTATAATATGTATTAAATTAAATAAAAACCTTGTGTTTATTGCCAATGCATTTTCTCGTCAGAAGATGGCACTCATCTTTAAAAATGACAAGCATCATATGTACATATTTATTAAGATGTGTAAAAATACTGTAGAATTGTTTGCTTAGTTACCGATGCTCTTTTTCTTTTATATGTCTTTACGATTATAACAATTGCCATTATTATTTTTATTTTGAATGAGAAATGATTAATTTTTTAATTATTATTATTTAAGGAAAGTTATATAAAATACTAAAATTTAATACTGCAGCAATATTTTTTCCTCATAAAATTCACTAAAAAAAAAATTGGTTTATTTTTCATAACTAGGAAATGCTCGGCCCCATATGTTAGTAAATACATACTAAATTAAGTTTGTATACATTTATATATCAACCGTAAAATCATTAAATAAATTAATCTATCTTTATTCTTTGGCAGTAGGAAGTTCATGATGTCAACGGAAACGCTAAGACATAAAATAAAGCTTTGCTAAACAAAGATGAACAGTAGTTCATTCACTGCAGTTGAACAAATGATGAACATGATGTGATTCTGAAAGTATGATAACCACCATATTAATTTATTATCATCCGTTAGAGATCAAAAGAACTAATCGTGCAAAATTCCACCACGATTTATTTTTCTCTAACACTAAATTCTGTCTTATTATTATTGTAATTTTGCTGGTGAAAATCATTTATTAATATTTTTTAAAAATTGATTTTTATAAAATTTCTTGGAAAAAAAAAAAATATTGACAAATCCCATTCACAAAATCCCAAGACTTTTAACGTATCATTCGCGGGTTACAGAAAGGAAATTGCGATTATTTACGTAACCGCATGTATTTTCCAAAGCAAATTAGTATGCATTCCACGTAAAGAGATCACCCGCGCTTTTTAAACGTCCACGTGCCTTGATTGTTTCAAATCAAGTGTGATCCCTGCCTTTGAAACAATGAAGCAGGTGCATCCGAAATTGATACCGGGGATGATGGGGTGGGGTGGAGGGTGTTCCGAAACAGCTGAAACACCCGTGACCTGCAAGTTTAACGATTTCGGCCTGTCAAAACTGAAAGGTCGTAACACAGGGTGATTCAATGTTTGGTGAAGTAATTTGACCCTATTACCAAATGCGATGCCAACTTGCGAAATCTTATCGCAGGCAGATAATGGAGCTAATGTTTTAATAGGAAAATGTGAGGTGTTCTTGATACGTTATTATTTTCCCCTTATCTAGGACAATAGATCTGGTTTTATAATACAGAGTTCCCTGGTATTCGGACAGATTCAGTAGAAAAAAATGTGATGAAAATAGGAATTTAATCTGACATCAAAAACTGAATTAGTTTTTATCATAAAACATGTTTTTGAAGATACCAATTTTGTGAAATGCGTGATAAAATATTACAATTCTTCTTTTTTCAATGGCTATCATTTTCATTTATTATTTTGTATTTAATTCCATCTATTTTATATTTTTCAGATTTCAGATTTAAGACTTTATTAATATTTTAAATTTATTCAACATATGTATTGTTCATTGTTCATTGTTCATTGTTCATATTATATATTAATTCATATAGATATATGTCATACGTGCTTATTTTTTAACTTATTTTCGTTATTTCTTATAAGACGAAAGACGCAAATTTACGTGGATATTACATTATTACAAAAGTTTGGGTGGAAATCAGATATATTTAATTATTAAAATGAAAACTTAGAGGGATATTTGATAGGTCGAATTATTATGACATTTAAGTTACATATAATTTATTTATATATGATACGTAACATAAATGTTATTATAGCTCGATGTACTAATATTATATATCTACAGCGATATCTATCTATTTATCTATCTATCTATGTATGGAGATTGTAGTGGTATATTTAACTATTGTAGAGATATATTTAACTATTAAGATAAAATTTAGGTGAATATTAGATAGATGAAATTATTATGACATTTACTACTGTGTCCAAAAAGTAAGACCAGTTTTCAATTTAAATTTCCCGGGCATATGGTATTTCAATTTTTTTTCTTTTTTAGGTTGTCGGCACTGTCCTTGACATCTGTGTGAAATTTTACGTCAAAATATTTATTAGTGCTTGAGTTACGCTTGCTTTAGTGAGATGCTAAAACTGATTCCGGCAATTTTTGTTGGCGATTTAATCACTTTTTATTATGAGAATACAGCTAATCAATAGATTGTTTTTGGGAAAAAAGTATTTTTAACATAGGTCTGCTTTTATATCAAAATTTATTTATAATTCTTAAAAATTAAACATTATCATTTTATACAAAAAAATAAAGGAATTTATTTTACATGATAGTAATTTTTCCTCTTCATATTTGGACATTTAGGGCCATTATAATTCAAAATATTCTATTATAATATTGTTTTATAATATTCATAATATTGTATTATTATATATATAATATTCAAAATTTTCAATGGACAAAAAATACAATATTTTGAAATGTTCCTCATATAAAGATTACTAAAAATTTTTCGATATCCATAATGCCATGTTGTCATAAAAATTGTTGCTTGATATCGGAATAGAAGATTTGCCCATCAATATTAGTATGAAACTTTAACTAATAGCATAAATATCAAACTTAAGACAACTGCTTATTTCCTGGTCAATTCATTTTTTTAATGGTGCCTTGTCTTTATTCCATTCTGACATCATGAAGACCCCTGCTTAATCATGATTTTGCCTCTTTTTAGGAACTCCTTTCTGAAACCTGTCCCCCCCGATTCTCCCTCCTCTGCATGCTCATTGCTATTTCTGGTCACGTGCCACGATTTTCTTTTACCAAACGATAAAAAAAAAAAAAAAAAAAAAAAAAAATCGTCTGAAAAATATGCTCCATCCTCCAACATATCTTCCTTTACCACCTCCAAGAACTTTAGAAGGCATCATGTTAAAGAACCGGGTATTGTCGTCACACTTGTAAAAGTGATATTTGTTAGCAAAAGATGAAAAATTGAAAAATTAATGAGCGGTAATTACACAGAAGTTCTGTTAATTAATTACTTGTGGTGCATCTATGTAATATTTAGAGTGATTAAATCTTGAGATTAAAATCTTCACGACCTGCCTTCGAGTACTGTAGTGGAATTTGTCATAATCAGAAAGATCAATCTTTTACCCTTTTGACCACATATTTTGCTATATTTTGGATATTAATCTCCCAGAATTCTCTCTAAATGGTGTTATTTAACCGGGAACAAGTGTAAAAGTAACAAAATATAATCTGTTGTGTACAATTTTATTTAATTATATAAGAAAACTGATACATTATATAGTAATTATAGTTTTTCAAATTATACTTGGAGAAATTATTACGGAAGTAAAAAGAGAAAAAAGGTATTTTAATAAAAATTAATATATAAAAATTAAAATTTGATTTACTTTAGTATATTTATAAGAAACACTGCATGCTGGAATACAGAGATTTCATGTGTAATGTTGTGTGAGATACATTAATAAAAAAAAAGAAATCAGATAAGAATGATTTTTGTTATATTTTGAAAATGCATGCTTAATTTATATTTAATAACATATAAACGTATGTATTAAGAAACTCCTGTTTAAAATTAATTGCGATAATATCGATAATTAAAATTAAACTGTCTATTTTTAGTTGTACAAAAAATATCATTCAAACGAGTTATTTATAAATCGTGAAAATTAAACTGACTGCCCATTTTTCAATTCCTCCTATTAGTTCACACTCTCCCAATATATATCTTGTTCAAATTTTCAATCGTTCATAAAATACTTTTTATTCATCCACTCAAGTTCAAATACATTTCTTTTGAACTTGTAGTGGATGACACTTGATATTAATATAATCTTTTCAAATATTAATTCAGTAATTAAATTTAATTAATTCATTTTAGTTTTTTTTTTTTAGATTTAAGTTGCATATATCTACCAATAGATGTTGTCAAATGTAAGAGGAAAATTTCAACTTAAAAAGTAGGAATTAACTTAAATTTTTTTTTATATATTACTTGTATTTATTTATTTTATTATTGCCAAACGATTTCAATATATTTACATTTTTATGACTATTTACGTAAAGCAGACGATCTTGAAACGATAAGATTTACAGAAACTTTAATCGTTCAATAAATCGCTTCAAAGATAATAAAAAAAAAAATTGTTTGGATTTTAAAAATTTGAAGATTTTTATTTTATTATTATATCTAATTTTTGTATAATATAAAAAAACTTTTTGTACATTTTTATTTTAATAACTAAAGGATTAAAATTTTTTACATTTGATGAAAAGTTCCTTTTAATTTTAAAATTATATTTTCATTTTGAAATATGCACGAGAGATTACTTTACAGATTATTTAATTCACGTGTGGCAAAAATGTTTATGACAAATGGATGGAATTCTAAAAATAATTAGTTTCTTGAACTGGAGATTCTGAAATGATGTTTATTCGCGCTCCGGATAAAAAAATAAACTTTGAATTACGGTGTGAAGATAACTGTATTATGTTATAAAAGGGAAGAAAATAACTTTCGGTTTTTTTTCTAATGATAAAAATTGTTTGTTAAAAATTTGTTTACTATTCGCAACTGAACTTTGAAAACATCTGCCTTCATACAACTGCATCAATTTTTTTTTATTGCCATGTTGGGTAAGTTGTGACATTTTTTTTATTAAGAGTTATTAAAATGACAATTGATTTATAAAAAGATTGATTTTCATGCATAGTTAATTATAGATGTATACAATTTAATTTCACTTTTGAAAATAATTTTTTTCCGTTAAGTTCTAAGCACTCTGTTAAGCGATAAGAAGTGAAAGTCTTGAAACCAAATTCAGATGCTTATGATATTTAAGAATAAATATGACGTTATATCTATCTCTTCCCAAAACAGTCTACTGAAATAAACAATGAAAATGAATTAATAAATAATTAGTTTTTAATTTTTTTTAAAATAAATTTTTTACATTTAAAAATTTGAAAAATTATTTTAAAAAATAAAGAATAAATGTTTTTGTATTTAATGTTATGAAATCCAATAGAACTGTCATTGAATGATGATAAAGTTTAAAAGAAATTGAAAATTATGTTTACCAAGTCATTACACTTAATTATTCTAACGACATTTTTATTTTTGTTTTATCAATACTTTTTTTTTTTTTTTGAACGACAGAGAATTTCAAAATTCTTCAGAATTTGGCAAGAAAAATATTAAAAACTTTTGAAGAATTCAGTTGTGTAAAGTAATTTGAAGTTTATGTTGTGTCTTCCACGAAATTGTAGTTTAACTAAAAACCAGAACAAAAAGAAAGAAAATTAGTAACATAAGAAAATTTTATTCTTCTATTTTAAAATTCTAATAAAGTACGAATTATTTGTAAAATTGTTTAATTTTTCTGAATATGGTATTCCCGAGAATGAATTCTTATATAAAAAGACAATACATTTTAGGGATATTATTGTAATTTATTTTAAAGTATATTTGCAATAAATGATTTCTAATAACTTGAACAGAATTTCTAACTCTAACAGAATTTTATTTGGGTTTGAATCCTTTTTTGAATCCTATTTCCTTTTCAATGATTAAAAAAATGTATGATTATTATAAACAATTCGGCAGAAAATGGCAACCTCGTTTATCATTACCAGCGCTAGAATGTCTTAATTTGTCTTGTGATCTACAGGCAGTAAAATGAGTGAGAATTTTTTTTT
Source organism: Caerostris extrusa (assembly GCA_021605095.1). Lineage (NCBI taxonomy): Eukaryota > Metazoa > Arthropoda > Arachnida > Araneae > Araneidae > Caerostris > Caerostris extrusa. The sequence continues at coordinate 89,846 of BPLR01013483.1, read as the reverse complement.
TTTATATTTAAAAATCGAAAATTTTTAAAAAAAAAATTTAATCATAAAAAAATGTTATATTTAATGTTATGAAATCGAATAGAACAGTGATTAAATGGAGACAAAATATAAAAAAAACCCATTAAGTTATTATTATTATAGTTAAATTTACCATTAAGTTATTACTTACAATTAATTATTCTAAAGACATTCTTATTTTTACTTTATCCAATTAATATTCTTATTTTACTACAAAAAATAGTGTTCTATTTTTATCCTACTGGTATTTTTATTTTTATTTTATTTTGATGATATTCTTAATATTTTTAATTATAAATTAGGGTACTTACGTATTAACGCCACCGCAGCAGAAGCTGCGCTAATGCGCCAATAAAAAGCTGCCAATGCGCCAAAATAAAGACTGTTTTGACATGTTAAACTCTATATTGGCCCATTTTCCCCCGAAATCCGATTGACTACTTTGATTTAAAATAAAGTGTTTTGAATTTTGAAAGTGTTTTGGTTTTAAATAAAGTGTTTTATATATTTTATGATTAGATTGGCGCCACTTAAAAACCGCCAAATCTGTAGCTGCTGTGGCGTTAATACGTAAGTACCTAAATTAGTTTGGACATAATTTTATAATTTAAAAAATATCAAGAATATCATAAGAATAAAAATAAAAGGACAGACTTTAACAGAATATCATCATAATATATAAAAGGAAATATTTTAAAGGACATAAGTTTATAATTTAAATTGTAAATGTGGGTCTTTTTTTCAATTCCTATTATTAGTTCACACTCTCCCTCAAATTTTCAATCGTTAATAAAATACTTTTCATTCATCCATTCAAGTTCAAATACATTTTTTGAACTTGTAGTGAATGATACTTGATGTGAATACAGTTTTTCCAAATATTAATTCATTCATTAAATTTAATTAATTATGTGGCGGCTTTGTAAAGGTTGCGTAGTGTTATTAAAATCCAGACGGCAAAAAAGACGATAATCAATTCACTCTAAATTTTTTTTATATTACTTGTTTAATTGTAGGAAAAACATCATTCAAATGATTTATTTATAAATCACCAAAAATTAAACTGTCTGTCTATTTTTTAAATTTTAGGATAAACATCATTCAAGCGATTTGTTTTGAAATCGCTAAAAATTCTATTTCATAGAGGTGATTAAAAAATATCCTTTTTTAGAAATTAGTGTTTTATTTACTTATTTTTTTAATTGAACACATATGAAAACGTTTAAATTTGATTAAAAAATGAAACTAAATTAAAAAAAAAATATATATTCTCAGATGTCATTTATGGTGCGTTTTTTAAAAAAGAACATTATTTTTCTAAACTAACTTTTAAAAGATTAGCTCTTCCCTTATTATGCCAAGCATACTTTTTGTATTTTTTAATTTTTTTCATGAGAGTAAAAATGGAAAATTCCGGAAAAACTGAAAAATTCAGAATTTAGTAAGGAAAATGGCGTGTCTGCAAAATAATTGTTGAAAATTCTAAAAATACAAAAACATAGGAAATTAACTTCATTAATTATTTAAATATTTAATTTATTAAATATTTTTCTTCTAAACTATTGTTAGTTTTAGTTTTTAGTCATAACTAAACAAAATTTATTAATATTTTTACACAAAGTTGTATACTGACTTAAGCGATTTTCACCGGACTTATCAATAATTTAATAACGAGATATTACTGAACTAACTTTCTCAGTTAAATTGCAAGTTAGTAACGACAGTTTATTTCTATCGCAATTTTTAATACTTTTAATAATTAAACTAAAATTGTAATACTTTTAAAATTTCAATTAAATTCGCAAAATTAATTAAATTTATAAGTAAATTTTTTAAATTCGTAAAGTTTACTTACGTTTTAATAAATAGCGTTTATAAAAACGTAAGCTCAAAATAAACTAATAAATGTTAAAAATAAACTAATAAATGTTATAAAATTAATAAACGTTTAGTTTAAATAAATGTTTACTTATTTTTAGTTACGTTTTATAGTTTTTGTTTTATCAAGTTAAATAAAACTAGACGATTTTTTTTTTTTTTTTAATCGATAACGTTCCATGTGCGTTCTTCTTCAAAAAATATCTGTTGAATATTTTCACTTGAAAGGTTATTTACATGTCTTGATAATGTATTTTTTCCTCCAAACGTACCCACCTGCTACATAAAGAAATAGGATGATGGAGAATTATTCAGCCGCAAACACTTTCTCCATCAAAAGAGGTACTTGAGAATGCACATGCTTTCTCATTCACCCTCCCTCTGAAGTATGTATTGAGGGAAAAGTAAGAGAGGAATATTTCCTCCCTCATTTGTTCTTGTATTGAAGCAATTTTTTTTGCCTAGACGGATACAAAATGTGAAAAGAATTATACAGCTATTAAAAAATGACTGAATGGATAGCATGGTGGTGAACTGGAGGGTTGCAATTTTTGGCGATTTATCATTTTTTTTGTTCAATTGTAAAATCGACTTCAATGAATTGTAATAGAAATATTAACATTATTGAATTTAACAATGTCAAGTAATTTTCAAAAGAAAGCCATACGTATTTATTTTGAGCATTGTAATTATAGACGATTTTTTAAAATTTATTTTTGAGATAAAATATTGTTTAAGCTTAGGTGAAATCGAAATTTGATAGTTTGAATTTGTGATTTGATTTTGAGTTAATATCGCTAAATCAAAATTTAAGAATGCACACAGACAATATTTTTTCTACTTTTATTTACCATTTCATCCTTTTTACTATTGCACTAGCACTTACTAAAAAAATGCTCAAACTTATGAGGTGCTAACTGTAACTTGTTGTGGTTCATGGGGACAGAAAATAGGGCCAGAAAAATATCTAACATATATGAATTTTACGCTTTATATATAATAAAAATAAATAGTATAACAAAAAGTATTTGATGCGTCATATTACGTTTATTTAATAATTATTTTATAATTCCTTTTTTTCAACTTTTTTTGCAGCAACAGTGCGCATAAATAATCAACCAAATGGTTTGATTTGTTGCTCTAGGATAATATTTTGAACTCTTTATGCTAATTAAACCAAGACCTACAGTTTAACGTGGATTCTGAACCACTAACAAATCTCCGTGCCGCCGGTAGAATTCGAACATGAACGCTGTGGTACCAAAGACCAGAGCTTTAGCCAATTGAGCATCAGACCGCTAACGCTTCTTGTTGATAGAATATTTGGCATCCTTGGCTAAAACTGTTTGTTTACAAATATATGTTGCTCCAAACATTTTTTAAATATTAATTATACTAATTAACAACGGCCATATTTACTTTGCTTAGTACAACTTGAAAAAGGAACACGATTTTAGAAATAAATACCGTGTAGATTTACATTGATTTACGTTATAAATTAATATTATGTTGATAGAGATCCTGCGCCCAGACTTTTGCTTTATTAAAAAGTACACGATCTTTTAACCTGTAATGAAATGTTAAATATTTTCTAATATTTAAATCATTTTTTTGTTAAACTAAAGTTAGATCTCGTTCCCAGTTTTAATCTTTCATTAAAATAAAATGTTTTCAAATATTGTTGTAAATATATTGCAAATTATTGTTTGAGTGCCCATTTGTGTTTATTTGAGAGGAAGATTTTGAGGGCTATTCTTGGAGATGTTTGGAAAGTGATTGTTGGAGAAGATGGTACAACGCAGAAATTTATAAATGCTATAAGGACAAAGATATTATAAAATTTATTAAGATCAACAGATTAAACTTGGTTGCTCATGTATTTAGAATGAATGATTTAAACCCTGTAAAAGAAGCTAATATTGGAAAAGCTACAGGGACAAAGAAGAAGAGGACGAAATGAGTATTAAATATTTTGCTGTGTGAATTTTTAAATAAAAAATTATAAAATAAGTTATTGAAAGTTATTGAAATAAAACAAAAATATCTACAAGCTTTTTCTATTTTTATAATAATCAAAATGTATCTAATAATAATTAATAATAATGTAATATATCAATAATAATTTTAATTAATATAGTAATAATTTTATAATAATCGAATATTATCCATTTTTATAACAAATATCAGCAAACGTTTACTATTTTTTACAATGGCTTAACCTAGCTACTACAGGCTTTAATTCATAAAGTGCAAGTGAAGTTCTTGAAATATTTACACAAAAGTAAACTAGTGGGGTTTCGAACTCTTTCATCTCAAATAACACTAAATCTTTCATTGTGTTCTTGCTGCCTCCTTCTATCCTATACAGAATTCGTACACTTGAAAAATAGTCACAATTGGCGAGTTGGCTCATCTGTGGCTTTACAACCCTGAAATACTTTAAATACAGGTGAAGCTATCTCTACACTGTTGAGCTACCACCCGTAGAGCTTTCTAGTAAAAACGCTACACTGACCGCAGATGGACTGGCTCCCCACATACTATACACCACACACTAAAAACGTATTGTCGTCGCCTTCTTCGCCAAGGAGTGCTACAAAAAAGAGAAGAGATACTGAGAGAGGATGAACACTTTCGTTTTCAATACCCAAAATAGAAGACCCCACTAACTTTGGAAATCGTCTGCTTTGTGATGCCTCAAAGAATCTCTTTCGTCGACAATGGACAACCGACCAACATTCTACTAGATGATGGGGAAAGTTATTGACAAACAAAGCTCTTCAAGAGTCGACCTTCTTTAGCAATGGGTAGGTCCTATAATCGCCCATGGATTATATGTGAAGTGTTTTGGGGGTTCATTCCAAGGTGTTTTTGCTTCCATATTTGTGTTCTAGGGATATTAAAGATTAAAGTTTTTGGTGATTCGAGTGTTTTCAAAATGTTTTGAGAAATATAGCTGCTTAGGGAAAATTTAATATTTCCTTTGGGGATATAAAATAAATACTTAGCATCATAGTTTTCAAACATTGGTTGTGTAGCTCTGTATGCGAAATATATCTTGGGAAAAAACCGTCTGTTTACGTTTTACAACTAAAATATTATGGTAGCTAGGTTTCTATGAACTTCCGTGATATTATACAAATTCTTGAAGTATGATTGAAAGAAATAGCATAAAAAAAAAAAAAAAAAAAAAAAAAAGATTTAAGTACCACCAAATATAAAATGGTTATAATATAAATATAGAATAAGTAGAATATAAATATAGAATTCTAATAGAAATAAGTTTATGAAAACAGTCTCTCAGTTTATGTGTATGTTCCATATTAAATTAAAAAATAGTATACTTAAAGGTTCCTTTTTTTCCTCTGAATTTATTATGTCGTTCAAAATATTCGTAACTAAAATTTAACAAAAAATGTATTAATTATTTTTTATAATAATTAATAATTTATAATAATTAAATAAAAACGCCATTGATTTTGTGGTATTCGTCCTCTAATATGTGAATTTCTGCCTGTATGATCGGTATTTAATAACCCACCTTGATAAATTACAATTATTTTCTTTCTTATAACCATCCTTCGCCCTTCAATTCAAAAAGGCAATATTTCAATATTTCATCACAGCAATTCCAATCTTATTTTTAAAAATATCCAAACACATTCCACATCTAACCAACATATAACTGCAGGATAAAAATAACAATATGTTCATTTTCTAATGTACAAATTTCTTTCTGATTGATCTGTATTTAATAAACCAACTTGATAAATTTCAATTCTTTTCTTTCTTATATAAATCCTTCACCCTTCAATTCAAAAGGCAATAATTCAATATTTCATGACATCAATTTCAATCTTATTTTTAAAAAATATCCAAATACATTCCATATCAATCTAACCAACATAAAAAGTTGCAGGATAAAAATAACAATATGTTTATCTGCGTTCATCTTCTAATATATAAATTTCTAATTTGATCAGCATATAATAACACACGTTGATAAATTTCTTTACTTTATTATAAATAGCATCATATTTATAAATATCATATCTTCAATTCAAAAGGCAATAATTCAATATTTCATCCCAAAAAATTCCAATCTTATTTTTTAAAAAAAATTCAAACACATTCCACATTAATCTAACCACCATGTAAAATTGCAGAACAAAAATAACAATATGTTCATCTTCTAATACATGAATTTTTTCCTGTTTGATCGGTATTTATTAAGCCAACTTAATAAACATTATTTTCTTTCTTTTAAATATCATTCGTGCTTTAATTCAAAAGGTAATAATTCAATATTTCATCACAACGATTCTAATCTTATTTTTAAAAAAATTATGCAAACACATTCCACATCAATCTAACCAACATAAAAATATCAATATGTTAATCTTCTAATATATGCATTTCTTCCTGTTTGATCGGTATTTAATAAAAATTCAAAAGGCAATATTTCAATATTTCATCACAACAATTCAATCTTATTTTTAAAAAAATATCCAAACACCTTCCACATCAATCTAACGAACACGAAACACCAAATTACACATCATTAACCATCACCAAATTCAAAAATTTAATCAGGAGAAAACGCCATTGATTTTGAGCAGAAAATGCCTATTCATCTTCGATTATATGAATTTCTTCCTATTTGATCGGTATTTAACCAACTTGATAAATTTGAATACTTTTCCTTCTTATAAATATCCTTCGCCCTTCAATTCAAAATGCAATATTTCAATATTTCATCACAGCAATTCCAATCTTATGTTTAAAGATTATCCAAACACATTCCACATCAATCTAACCAAAAAAAAAAAAACCAAAATGTTCCAATATGTTCATGTTCTAATATATGCATTTCTTCCTGTTTGATCGGTATTTAACCAACTTGATAAATTTGAATACTTTTCCTTATAAAAATTCTTCGCCCTTCAATTCAAAAGGCAATATTTCAATATTTCATCACGGCAATTCCAATCTTATTTTGAAAAATATATCCAAACACATTCCGCATCAATCTAACTAGCACGCAACACCAAATTACACATCATTAACCATCACCGAAATTCAAAATTCAATCAGGCAGAAAACGCCATTGATTTTGTGGTCTTCGAAGAAATCATTTACCAAGAGAGGATGAACGTGGCAACCAATTAAAAACTGCTCACCGACATTTTTGATCAGGACCATTTAAAAAAAAAAAACTAGTTGGTATGGGGGGTTTACTTGTCTTGTACCCATACTTTCCCCTAGTTAGACGCTATATAAATTGACTGTAATATATCCTTACGTCAAATCTATAGGTCAAAGGCGTTTTCATAGATGGCTTCGTGTCTGATCCCATTTGTTCACCATCTAACCATTCTGTTCGCGGACAGTTGCCAGTTTTGCCATATTTTTTATTTTATCCCCAAAAGGCATATAGGATTAGAGAATTAATTAAAAATACGTGTCACCAATAGTATCTGCTGAGTTCTGGTAAATGAGGGTTTCTTATTGGTCGGTCGAGTTTGACGAATCGCCATTGATGAATCACGCGCTTAGATGTCCAAAGAGATAGTAATTAAAGTAATTATAATTATGGCGGAAATATTAGATTGCAAATGGGTTCGTGGAAGAGAAATTTCCATGCTACGTGCCATAAAAGTTTCATAAGCCTCTGTCTTGATGGATCTGAGTGAATAATAAAAAAAAAAAAAATGCCTTATCTCATTAACACGTACTTAATAGGAGGAGCTTTAAGTGTTTGATCATAGTTCCGAAAGGTGGAAAATAATATAATTCAATTTAATATTTAAAGGAACTTTCCTTAGAGAGCATGCTAAAAATAATAGTATATCAAGTTTCTCACATATTATAATTATAGTTGTTAATAATAAAATATAACCCTTTTATGTTAATATCAACGTACTGATCGTTTATGGATCTTCCATCTATATATTGGAAATGGTGGTTTGTGACAATTGATTAAAAATGTTGCCGTTTTTCAATTGAGCTATCAATTTTCTTTCATCCCAATGTTTTTTAAAAGTTTGTTTACTTTCCTTCATTTTTTAGCTTACCATTTATTGTGACTCAAAAGTAATTAATGCAAAATTCGGTAAATCACTCATGTCAAATAAAAATCAAGGGGAATAGAAACAACACTGTTAGGGGAGAAGAAGAAATTGAACAAAATGAACATATATATATATATATATCATCATCATCAATGGCGCAACAGCCCCATGGTGGGCCGAGGCCGTCTGCCCACTGGCAGATTTCGAAGCATGAGATGTCTTCTTTTTTACGGGGTAGGAATGTCAGCCCTACGCCCAACGCTCTACAGTCATGTTAGACAGGGACCTACAATTTAAAGTGGATTCCGAACTACTACAAACATCCTCGGCCGGAACTCGAACCCGAAACCTGTTGTACATTAGCGCCAGAGCGCTTGTTCCATTCAATTTTTATTAAGGATGTGTAAAAATACACTAATAATACATACGGAAAGAAATACTTCACAAAGTGTTTTTTGCCGTGTAAGATCTTAGTTCATAAAGATTCCGAGATATTTTGCACTATCCTTCGAAGTTAGGATTTGATTGTTATATGTTATGTTATGTTTGGTTTGATTGTTATATATATATATATATATATATATATATATTACAACTAGTTCGATTTAATAACAGTAAAATAGTTTTGTTAGCATCAATGTTAGGGGCTTGATGGCCGAGTGACTAGCGCTGTGGCACTCGGTCTTTGGGGTCTAGTCAATGATGTGCCGTGGATGTTTGTAGTGGTTTGGACACTTTAAACAGTAAGTCCCTGTCAAACATGACTATAAAGCGTTCACTGTATGGCTCACAACCTTACCCCATAAAAAGACATCTCCTGTCTCGAAATCTGCCAATTGGCCCAGTATAGGGCTGTTGCGCCAATGAAGAAGAAGAACATTAATGTTACGTTAAATATTTTATATAATTAATTAAACTGTCTGCAATCATCAAAATAAAAAAAAGGTGAATGTAGACGACATTTTAATGCAGAAAGTTATTTTCTTTAATATATACTCGTAGTATACAAAAATGAGCACAATTAAAGGTTTAAAAAGTGATTGTGTTTGTTTTGTTGGAATTATTAAAATAAAACTGTACAGAACTATTTTTTATAAGCTAATACAACTATGGCAAGTTGGCAGCCCCGGAGGGATCGACCTCGCCATGTCTCAGATTTGCTTTCAAAGATATTAATTTCACAATTGTTATAGCTTTGTAATTGAAGTTCCACTTGTTTATAACATTTTGTAATTAATTTATATTAGCGGATTGAATAGATCAAACAGTTTATTGCGTCCTTGCCTTGGAAATTCCTAGAAAATAAAATGTCCTCATAGCCCTATATTCACAGAGAGATGACACCGAAAGGAAGGCAGTTAAAGGAAGATTTGATTTAATAGATGAACTCTTCGAACAACACGCACCAAATATTTTTTTAGAAAGAAATTTTTGGAGGTTGCTTGGTAAATTTGGTAAATTGTCCTTTATTTATCCCACTGTATTGCAATAAAACCTCGCCAAATGCGGATTTGATAAACGCGATTTTGCATATAAGCGTTATCTTAATTATTTTTCTTAACTTTGCTCAACACTACAATTTCAAACCTATACTACTGTGTTCAAAAGTAAGAACAATTTTCAATTTAAAATACAAAATATTGATTAGCGTTTATAGCTTGGCTTAGTGAGACGCTGAATCTGATTCCGGCGATTTTTGAAATGTCTGAATGAATTGAGCAAAGAACTTGTATTCAATCTGGTTTGCGGAAACGTATAGAATGTTGCAAAAGGCATTCGGTCAGCTTTCTATATATGAAAGAAATGTTTAGAAGTGGTATAAACAATTCAAAGAAGGCAGAGAAAGCGCTGAAGACGAAGAGTCCTCTGCTCGACCATCAACCTCAACCGACTTTGCTCACGTGCAAAAAATTAAAGATTTGGTGTTCGCAAACCGTCGATTTACAATTAGAGACCTTGCTGAGGATGTTGGAATTTTAAAAGGATCGGTCAATTCCATTTTGGACCTCAAACGCGTCAAATCTCGATTAGTACCGAAAACACTGAATGCGCCAGCTCACACTTCATTGATTCTTCGTGATCTGTTTCGCTGTAAATGAAACCCAAATCGTTCCACAACCGCCATATTCACACGGTGCGACTTCCGGTTATTCCTTAAACTCAAAAGACTACTCCGGGGACACCGTTTTGAGTCGATTGAAGAGATTCAACGTGAATCGCCAAGCGCTTGAGGCCATTTCTGGAAAATGGGTTGGCAAATTTTGGCATTGTGTCCGGACGGGATTACTTTGAAGGCGATGAAATAAATTTGGAAGAATAAATAAAGAGAATTTTTGAAAAATAAAAATTATTGGTCTTACTTTTGGGGACAGTAGTAAGGTGCGCTAAACAACATCTGTAAAACTTTTTTCTGTGTAAAAGAATTTCCCATTGATCAGAAATAAAATAATAACCGTTCACTTATTTCAGAAACAATTAGAGGCGAAGGGATTTCTGATATGGAAGACGGTCTAATTACCCTAAAGTGTGCACAAAATGAAATTAGAATGACAAACCAAACTTGATATGGAAGAAAGAAAAGTCAATGAATTAATCAAATAAATTCGATTAATCCATTGACTAAAAAAGATAGAAGATGAATGATACGATCTTGTAACACCAGCCGACAGGAAAAGCAAGTGATATAGTGAGGAAGATAAAATGACTTTAACCAACTAGAAGTTAAAAGGGCACAAAACTTATGGAGATTGACCTCCCCACTACAAAAAAAAAAAAAAAAGACACTTTATGAGAAACATTGGGAAACTTTGACACCACTTCTTACCACGGAACATTAAAAAAATTGCGTTAGTTATTATCCCAAGCAAAGTAAGTTTTTTTTTTAGAAATATTTGTACCATGTATCTACTTATTAAGTAATAATAAAAATCTTTTCAATCGGCATTGGTTTCACAGCCAGGATTATATAATGAACAATATATTGTGCATATATTTATAAATTAAATTTACCAGTAAATAAATTCTTAACAGGGGGACTGAAAAGTTCATAGGCTGACACATAGATGGCGCTACCAGTATTAAATGCATATGATTTTTAGTTAACCCTAACCTTCAAAAGACACATGTAAAAATTTGGCAGCTGTTGCACTATTAGTATATAGTTATAGCATTTTTAGGGAAGTTTTAGCCTTTTTAGTGTTCATCACGTGCAGTCCACTCGGCTGACTGTCAATTGGACTCCGGTGTGAAATGATGGAGCCATGTTTCATCCATTGTCCCCTATATCGACGCAAAAATTCGGATTTATTAAGTTTGAACAGCTCCAAACACTGCTTAGAATCATCAATTCGTTGTTGTTTTTGGTCGATTGTGAGTTCTGCGCAGCACCCACTTTGAACAGAGCTTTCGCATATCCAAATATTCATTCACGATATGTCTAACACGTTCCTTTGATATCTTTAGGGTCTCAGATATCTCAATCAACTTCACTTTACGGTTATCAGAAATTATTTTGTGGACTTTTTTGATGTTTTCGTCGGTAACAGCCTCTTTGAGGCGTCCACTGCGTGCATCGTCCTCGGTGCTCGTTTCGCCTCGTTTAAATTTAGCAAACCACTTCTCTACGGTTGATTTTCCTGGTGCAAAGTCCGAATAATGTTTATCAAGCCAAGCCTTGGCTTCAATAGTATTTTGTTTCTCCAAAAACAATGCTTTATTAACACACGAAATTCCTTTTTATCCATTTTTTCAAACTAACAAAAGTTGCTTTACTAAAAATGCTATTCACGAAAATGCTAATAATGCTAATCAAAAGATTTTAAATGCAACAGCTGTCAAATTTATACACGTGCCTTTTGAAGGTTAGGGCTAACTAAAAATCATGTGGACTTAATACTAATTGCGCCATCTCAGCCTACGAATTTTCAGCCCACCTGTTATGTATCATATTACTTTGAATCCAAAGGTTTAACACACACACACACACACACACACACAAACACACACACACATATATATATATATATATATATATATAGAGAGAGAGAGAGAGAGAGAGAGAGATATAAATTAAAAAAATTTAAATAATAAAATAAATAATAAATAATAAAATAAATAAATAATAATAAAAATAAATAAATTTTTCAACAAAAATATGCATTTTATGATGAACAGGTTTGGTTTGTTGCTCTAAGGTAATTTTTTTTTTCCCACTTTGGGTAATTAGACGATCTACAGTTTGACATGGACTCGAACCACAAACAAACATCCAATCCGCCACCAGGATTACATAATGAACAGGAAAATTAAGATATTGTGTATATATTTATAAATTACATTTACCAGGAAATCAACTCTTATGTATCATATTACTTTGAACCCAAAAGGTTCAAAACACACACATACACAATATATATATATTTCTGTTTATATATATATATTTCTGTTTATATATGTTTATATATATATATATGTTTATGTTTATATATATATATATAATATATAATACATTTTTACTTGTTTTACTTAAAAAAAAAAAAAAAAACTTATGTTTCAGCCCATTTTTTTTGCCTCATCTCATTAAGATTCCATTAATAATCAGAAAAATAGTGTTATCATCAATAAAAAAAATAATTTTTCTGCTTTCATTATCTTAAAAAAGCAGCTATAAATTTGAATTCCTTATTAGCAATCTTTTGTATGAAGCGAATCGTGGTTTTTCACCACAAAAGCCACTTTGACGACATCATTAAAAAGAAATTAATGAATGCCGTACAGATTCCCCGAACTGTTCCCCGTTTTTGTGATTAATTGATATCGTAAATATTTCATCGTGAAGATATATATTTTAAGGTGCATAGCGTATGGTGCAATTAAATGGGAGAATGGTAACCACGGCGGTTATTTATGAAGATGAGCTATTGTGCTTTCTTAATTAAGAACGCTTTCTGTCCCTCCTCATATTTAGATGGGAACAATTTGTTTATTTCTGAAAGTTTTGGAATTTGGGTGTAATTAATATTGTTGTCGTCTCTGTTAGCGATATTGCATGGATTTTTTTCATCGATTGTTATTTAAAAGTTGCTTAGTTTAATATATTACAAAATTAAATACGTACATTAAAATTAATTGTAATTATTTATACAAAATGTATAATTACAATATGCTTGTACAATATTTTTACAATAGATTAAATTCAATAATTACACTGTTAAATACATACTTAAAGAATACATGTGTAATGAATGCCTTTTGTAATTTTTAAAAGCATTTTTATTGACTAGCATTCGGTGCCCTAGGTTTCGGGTTCGAGTCTTGGCGGTGCCATGGCTGTTTGTAGTGGTTCGGAATCCACTTTAACCCGTAGGTGCCGGTCTAATATGATTGTTGAGAGCGTGGAACGTAGGACTGACAACACTACTCCGTAAAAAGAAAACATCTTCTGTCTCGAAATCTGCCAGTAGGCAGACGTCCTTGGCCCACCATGAGCCTACTGTGATATTGATGATCATGATAATGATGATGAAGATACAATTACGAAAATAATGATAGAATTAGATGTAATTACTTTTCAAAAAGCATTATAAATATAGGGGTCTGATAATCGAGTGACTAACGCTTTATGCTCGATGCCACAGATTTCGGGTTCGAGTCCAGGCGGTGCCATGGCTGTTTGTAGTGGTTTGGAATTCACTTTAATCTGTAGGTCCCGGTATAACATGACTGTAGAGCGTTGAGCGTAGAGCTGATAGCCCAACCACGTAAAAAGACATCTTCTGTCTCGAAATGCGAAAGGGTCTTGGTCCACCAAGGAGTTGTTGCACCAATGAAGAAGAAGAAGAGGATCAAATATACATATTTTTTCAAATAAACTCAAATTATTCCTTGGGGTTAAATTTCAACCATTTGCTCAGTAACTTGATAATACATAATAATCACTTGAACATACTTACATACACTGTTAGGGCTTCTGACACAGAAATGTATTACTTTTTGAGGTTACATTGCGAATTAGTAAATAACTTTTATTATTATTTTTGCATTATAACAAGTCCACTAGTTATTAGACATGGTACATATCCTAGCATCTAAAACATAAATCCCAGAAAAGCATGAGATTTATTAAAAAAACATTATAATAAACAAACATAAATTATTCTAGAATTAATAGCTCGAGAAATAAAATTTTCACGGGACAAAAACTACAATCTGAATTCTTATTTTCATACTATCACCCAGCCAAGAAGGCATAAAGTGAATTAGTTACAAATGGCATATATATAACGAGCTCCACTTCGCTGCTAAAAGCTGACATGAATTTATTAATATTTAACGTAAAAAATTTTTTTTTTTTCTTAATGTGGTAAATTAATTTTAATCGTAATCAATTTTTTTTTTATTGCAAGAACACTAGCATTTTCAGCACAAGGTCGCGGATCAATAAACTTTCAACATTTTTATCATGATTGGGACCTTTATTTTCTGTTTGGTTATTAATAAAGGTGTTTAAATCATTGATGCTTAAGCAACAATACAAAAATGATTACTATTTCTTATATTGACAACATTGTGTCCGAAAATGACATTAATTGTAATACAGATCATTCAACAAAAAAGTTTTTGGGAAATGCCATTCTGCAGACCTATAAATTATTTAAGCATTTGGTCAAATTCTGTAGTGTATTCATCGCTACTCAAGTAAACATTGGGGAATATTATAAACCTTATTATTTGCAGCCACATTATGTAAACCTTATTATTTATAAGGGGCCTGAATGGCCGAGTGGCTGGCACTCGGTACCACAGGTTTCGGGTTCGAGCCCCGGCGGTGCCATGGGTGTTTGTAGTGGTTCGGAATCCCCCTTTAAACTGTAGGTCCCGGTCTGTTTAGGCTAAAGTGTTGCATAAGATGACTGTAGAGCGACAAACCAAACCAATTATTATTTGTAACGACATTGTTGCCACACAATTTGTGACAACATCACCAAGGAATTTCGGAATTTTGTACCTTTTCCTTTTCTAGACCAACTTTAAGTTTGGTTACCTCGTCATATAGATGGGAATCTTTCTATCGGGATTACTTTTCAAACCAAACACCTTTAATTATTAAGTCAAAAGCAATTTTCTGACCTCTCCAGCGTACAAGTTCCCCTGTGCGAAAGAAGAAAGTAAAATCAAAATCAGGTAAGTTTCATAATGTATTGGGAAAAGTCTGATAATAATATCTTAATGTTTTTTTTATCTTTTGAAACATCTATTTTATAGGGCCGATGTAACTTGTTAGATTTCCGACCCAAGCATATTCGAACAAAATTCATCCAGTCAGTTGAATAAAAAATACATCGATGATAATATAGTTAATAATAAATAATCGGCAGTTGATATAAAATTAATCTTTCAATTTAACTTTACAGAAAACAAATTTTTTATCAACCTATCGGACTTTCTTTGACAACTGAGTTCGATATCCAATAAGCAGAACCGAAATTTTCCGGAATTTGTTGGATGAAAATTTCTTTTTTTGTTTGAAGAAAACAAAGCAACTCAGGTTATCCCAATTACGAATACAAAATTTTTTTGTTTCAAATTACGCAGTGTAATGCAGTTGCAGTGGACTACAGACGGAATGTTCTTCAGGCTAGTTCCCACCGAGGCGTGAGGTGGCGACGCGTCACGCGGCAGGGAAGAAAAATTTTTCGACCCGTTCACATCGAAATTTCAGAAATCGCTTTTCGCCTAGTGAAGCCCCAGTTACTTCTACTAGATGGCAGATCTACTATTGGTTCAATCCAAGTCACATGACGCTTCAAGAATTTGAGAGTTGAAAGTTGGGAAACTCGAAGCGGCGCATTTCAACCGGTTTCAGGCGAACGCGGTGTGGCTTGAACGGTCAACGCTCCATGCTTCAAAACCTCGGTGGGAACTAGTCTTCATTGCCTAAAGGACTGATAATGACAAAACTACTACGCATCTAACGAATACAGATATCTTCTGTTAAAATTCCCTGCATATGAAAAATAACATTAATCTGCCTTCAAATTTCGCCACTCTGCATATACCATTGAGATAACGCGAGTGAATTCCCCGAATATTTTTCTGTAGTATATCAACTGAAACGTCGAACAACAGTCGAATTTTTTTTCAGTTAAAACATTAGATTTTCATAGTGGTACTATATGTTTTTTTAATCTTCACATTTGGTTTAATATCCATATTATAGGGAAAAAATCCTATAATATAGATATTAAACTGTACACCATTTTGTATGTTCGTTTTCATGTACCAACTGCTACTATTTTCATTATGAGATGAACTGAAAAATAAGAAATGAATTTCTTCACACTGAGCCTAGTATCAGAGTGTAGTACTATGTATTATGTTGTTGCTTATCCCCTTGAATTAGAATCCTAAACCAAGTCCAGTAGATCATGCTGCATCAATAGATCGTAAACGGTCCTCCCCTCATTCAACAGTTGCCTCACAGAGGCACCAATACAATCGACGAGATGAGAGGGAGACGCGATGGCCGAACAATGACAAAGGGTATATGTCTTCTCGTCTCCATTGAAGGTCAAACTCTTAGTGTGCCATTCCTTAGTCTAGCTGAAGCCGTTTGAGCAGATCTAGGACAGGAGCACTGCAAGGATATTCCAGGATATTTAACGGCGTACCATGCATGAATTGGTGGTGATCTCCAAGCGATATTCACTCTGGCTAAAGTCATGGAATGAACCTCTGAAGCTAACAGATTGGAAGAAGAAGCTTTGAGAAGTTCGCAACCTTCCCTAGAATTTCATTTCCATAGATGCCCACATGATGTATATATTATTATATGTCTGTATGTATTATAGTATGTACTACAGTGGATGAAAAAATAAATCTTTAATTTAATTTTCAAATTAATTTTTATTCACCTGTTGGAACTTCGACAACTAAGTTCGATATCCATCAGGCTGAATCGAAATTTTCCAAAATTTGTTGATCAAAAATTCCTTTGTCTTAGAAGAAAAGAGAGCAATTCAGGTTACCCCAGTTACGAATACAGAATTTTTCATTTCTAAATTACATTGCGTAATGCAATTGCATGGAGTACTGACAAAATATTCTTATTGTATAACATTGTCTTACTGTTAGAACAGGCATGGGCAAACTACGGCCGCGGGTCAACTCCGGCCCTCCGGAAGACTCTATCCGGCCCGCGGATAGAATTTTAATTTGCCGGTCCGGAGGCAAATTAAAAGAAATATATATTTATATATTATATATCCATCTCCTTTTCTACTTTGATTAAATAATATTTTTTTTCTTTCTTTTTTCCGTCGATTTTTGTTCTAAGAAACATAAATCGACGGAAATAGCAAGCACAGACAGCTTTCAATCGGTAAAGTGTTAAAAGCGGAATTTTTTTGTCAGTTATAGCTGTAGATTAGCACCAACAACGTTATCTCTTTCTCGGGGAGCAGACTTATGGGAATCCAATATAGGTGAATGAGACCTCACATGTGGCAGACTGCGCATTTTAAGCTCCAGCCAGCGGCTTTTTCAGGTTGAATTAATGAGTTGCAATCTAACAATCATCTCAAGCAGTTGTTTCTAAATATGCCAAAGTTAGAGTTTTACGAATTATTATCGAAAGTAAGTTTCCCAAATTTAATATCTCAAGCCCAGAAAATAAGTGCTATGTTTGACTTTATCTTATATATGTGAGCAAATGTTTTCAACTATGGACCTTAGGAAGAATTATTTCAGAAGTAGACTGACAGATGAGCATTTAGCCTCGTTCTTTAGAATCATTACTAGTACATCTCACTTCGAACCTCATTATAAGAAACTTTTAAAAATGAAATCGCAATTTCATTCATCTCATTAACATATTTAAATTGCAATATTTGTATATTGTTTTTAAAATTTTCGAAAAATTTATCTAGGCCCGCCAAGCTTTTTGTTTTCGTTTCTTCGTCCGTGGCCGAAAAAGTTTGCCCATCCCTTGTCTAGAATCTGATAATGGCAACTACTTTGTAACTAACGAATACAGATACCTTCTTTTAAAATTCCCTGCATATGAAAAATAACATTAGTCTTCCTTCAAATTTCGTCACTCTGCATAAATCAATGAGAAAATGCGAGTGAATTCCCCAAATATTGTTCTGTCGTATATCTACTGAAACTGCGAACAACAGAATTTTTTTTTTTTTCGGTTAAAACATTATATTTTCATAGTGGTATTATAATTTTTTAATCTTCATATATGGTTTAGTATTCATATTAAAGAAAAATATTTTATTTTCATTTAACTTCCGCGCATGAAAAAATATATTGATTTTAGATATCTTTTTTGGGTCTTTTCCTTTAATTTCCTAATATAGCATATAATTGAATGCCTTTTTTCTTGTCATTATAAGAGAAAATATATTAAACATAGAAATATCTAAAAACTGCTGCATTGAACTTTTGCGCCTTTAAACTAAAGTAGGTTGGATGAAGGTCAACGAATCACTTGCTAACTCCATGAGTTAGAAAGAAGTCAAACCTTCTGCATTGTAACCCAATTATACTTATACCAATTTTAAGTGGAATAACATGGGAGCAGTGTAGCAGCACGCCTTTCTCGTACTACACCTATGAAACTCTGAAACTGTAACAAAGGTTTTATTGTAGCTGCAAATAATTTAAAATGAAAATGCCTAGTGTTGCAAAACGAAAGCGTTTTAAATTTTGTATATTTAAATAACGTTTCTTCACTAACAAAAGTGGCTCGAGTCAACATCATCCAAATCAATTATAATAATTTTCTCAAAATATAAATAATACTAATTTTTTAAATTCCCTTCACTTAATTTATGTAAGTAAAATAAAACTTTTTGAAAATTAAGTTAATAAAAGTATTATTATAACTTGCATGTTCTAAAGAGTTTTGTCACTCATTAATGATGTTATTCTGGACATTCGGCATCGAAAGAGTTTTAATTTCCCGGAGTTATTGATGATTGATATCTGAATTATTTATTAGAAATATTTTATTTAAAATTAACGTAATTAAAATATTTAAAAAGAATCTGCGTTAACAACAAGAAATTTATGAAGTACTACTGTTGTTGTAGTTGTGTCCTTAATGGAAGGAGGGGGAGGAGGGGTGCAACTTCTGTTCTGATGGAGCACCCGTAGGTAGAAGTCTGACTTGTGCTCCGTGACACTCTTACAGTCATAGGAGACCGGGACCTATGGTTTAAAGTGGATTCCGAACCACTACAAACATCCATGGCACCGCCGGGATTCGAACCAAAACCTGCGGCACCCAGTGCCAGAGCGCTAGACACGCCATTCAGGTCCCATGAAGTACTACTAATCGCCATAATTAAGCAAAATTGTCTAGATTTCTCAAAATAATAAATAATCATATTTTTTTAAATTCACTTCACTTAATTTATATAAGTAAAATTCGATTTCTTGAAAAAAATTGTTAAGAAAGTATTAATATAACTTGCCTGTTCTAATCTGTTTCGTCACTCATTAATGATGTTATTCTAAGCATTTAGAACATATGACATCGAAAGAATGTTAATTTTCCGGGGTTAATGGTGATTGACATCTGATTTATGTATTTGAAATATTTGATTTAAAATTAAAATAATGAAAATATTTAAAAAGAATCTGAATTAACAACAAGAGGAAATTTATGAAGTACTAATCTCCACACTTAAGCAAAAAATTCTTTGATCTAGATTTAATCTGGGTCGTTTTATAAGGAAAGTTTTTTTTTTTAATACAGGATGCAGCAGAGGTATTCTTAATAAGGACATGATCAGAGATTTGTATACATGTGGGCTGAAAAGTTCCCAGGCTGACACATAGATGGTGCTACTAGTATTAAATCCATAGGATTTTTAGTTAGCCCTAACCTTCAAAAGACACGTGTATTAATTTGACAGCTGTTGCGCTATTAGTATGTGAGTTATAGCATTTTTAGTGAAGCAACTTTTGTTAGTTTGAAAAAATGGATAAAAAGAAATTTCGTGGGTGTTAATAAAGCATTGCTTTTTGGCGAAAAAAAAAAAAAATACTATTGAAGCCAAGGCTTGGCTTGATAACATTATTCAGACTTTGCACCAGGAAAATCCACCGTAGAGAAGTGATTTGCTAAATTTAAACAAGGCGAAATGAGCACCGAGGACGATGCACGCAGTGGGACGCTCCAAAGAGGCTGTTACCGATGAAAACATAAAAAGTCCACAAAATAATTTCTGATAACCATAAAAGTGAAGTTGATTGAGATAGCCGAGACCCTAAATATATCAAAGGAAAGGAAAAGAAAAACATAGAGAATAGGGTTGTCAGCCCTACGGCCTACTCCAAACACTCATATTAGACCAGACCAACGGTTTAAAGTGGATTCCGAACCACTACAAACACTGAACCCGAAACCTGCATCACAGAGCGCTAATCACTTGACTATCAGGCCCCAATAAATCAAATAGTCAAAGAAATATTAATTTTTGTTACAATAGAAACATTGGTATTAAGAAATCTTAACCAGGAGTACTGTACTGTTTTTAACGGTACATAATATTAAAAGAATGCAAATTTACTCAACCCAAAGGGAAGATCAACCCAAAAGGAAGAATAGATTCCTCGAAATTCTTGGATAGGTAAGCCTGTTTCGTTAATTATTATTGGTGACTTGATGGAGTGCCTTGGTCGCGCAACGACCACACCTCCACTTGGCGAATGGTGAACAGTGACTGGTGGTCGAGCCCTTTGCCAATTGTAAGAAAAATTAAATAAATCAGAGAAGGAATAATAATTTCTAACATCAGAGAACAAAACATTACAATTAAGACAGAAAGTCAAAGTTACAAAAGAAGAGTAAAAATACAAAAATCATCCCATAAAAAAAATATTAAAAAAATTAAAAGAATAAGCACTGATGATAAATCCAATAACAAATGCAATAAAAAGAAAAATATTAACGAGGCTACAGCGAAATCGAAAAATCTCCAGAAAGGAGGGAATTATTTGTTAATGTTAAGAGTATAGCGAGGTCTTTGCGATTTCTGGGTAGAGTGACGTCATAGTCGTATATTTTTAAATCATTTAGAACAGGGTTAGTGGATCGGGAAACGGAGTCATAAAAAGTAAGTTTCTCGACGAATGCGCGGAAACTAGGAATATCAAGAGAGTGCCGAATATCATTATTTCTGAAATACCAGGGTGCATCAGAGATCATACGAATAATTTTATTTTCGAGTCTTTCGAGCACGAGAAAGTTGCTATTGGCTGTAGAACCCAAACTGGACTCACATATGCAATGACAGGTCTAAGATGAGAAAGGTAGATTAATTTTTTTTTAGTTCAATTGTTAGTGAGGAATTTCTACAAATTACGGGGAAGAGTTTTCTTAATTGATTATTGAATTTAGTGCGTAGATAATTAATATGCGATTTATATGTTAGTTTGCTGTCAAGTATTACGCCAAGGTATTTAGTTTCTTTGGACCAGAAATATTAGCATTATAAATAGTTACGTTAGGGGAATTAGTTTATTTTTCCTGATGAATAGCACTGCTTCAGTTTTCGAGACATTAAGTTTTATTTTCCAGTTAATGAGCCAATTTTCAAGCGTGTGTATGTAGTTTTTGTAAGTTTTTCCAGATTATGTTTATGTTTCGCCCCTGTGTGATAATAGCAGTATCGTCCGCGTAAAAGCGTTAATTTAATTTTGTGATCTTGTGGGATGTCGTTGGTGTATATGTTAAACAAAATGGTCCCAAGATCGAGCCCCGAGGAACACCGGCAAGGATATGACAGTTTTTAGAATCAGTGTTATCTACAGAAACAACAAAATTTCTGTTTGTAAGATAATTGTGTATGATACGGATTAAGTAGGTAGGATATTAGTTTTTGTAAACCCGAACTGCTGCGAAATTAAAATGTTAAGTTTATCAGATTCTTCATTTAGATGTTAACAATTACGCGTTCAATTAGTTTACTTAAGCAGGAGAGTAGAGAGATCGGTCTGCAGCTGTTAGGAGAGGTTGATCTTTGCCGGGTTTCGTTAATTACATGAAATAACTCGAATAAATATAAATTAGTAAATTTTTACACTGGTAAAATTATATCTATCTTATTTTTGCTGTTTATAGTAAAAAGAAATGGATTTTTTTTTTATACTTCAATAGTTGAAAAACTAAAATGTTTTCCAACTATTGAAGTAAAAAAATCGAATAAAAATCGAATCTTGAAAAAATTTATGAAGTACTAATCTTCACACTTAAGTAAAAATTCTTTGATCTAGATTTAATCTGGGTTTAGGTGTGTTTCTACAGAATAAACTTTTACTACTCAGATGGGAGACAAATTTATATCGTATAGCAATCCTTAGACAATAAAAGAATAATACATGACTACAGTGATATTTGTTTTGTAATTAACTGGATATTGCAAAAACATCCTCCACTCAATAAAAGTCACAAATGAATTCTTCAGAACCTAACTGTATAAAACCTGGTTAAAGAATTATACGAAATAATATAATTTTAAAATAATAATATGATTTCTATATGATCTTTACTACGTGTAGTAAAAGTAAGGTATATTGATTCTTTTATATCTCATATAACTATTTCTTCCTAGAAGTGATTATATAGCATGAACTATTATTATAAAATTTTCGATCAATTCAACAATTGTTCAATCTTTTGTTATCAATTCACTGCACCACTGTAGAGCTGAGTTACCCCAATTGGGAATGATGTGGGTGAGAAGAAGTCTAATTGCGTTCTGTGACGCTCTACGGTCATATGAGACTGAGACCCATGGCTTAAAGTGGATTCCGAACCACTACAAACATATATGGCACCGTCGGGAATCGAACCCGATATATGTGGTACTAAGAGCCAGAACGCTACCACTCAGCCAGTTAGGCTTCTCTTACCAGTACAGTGCACCACTTTATTGTTTATTTCAAAATTTAATTGGATTATAATTTTCTAATTTTTCTTCATTGGCGCAACAGCCCCATGGTGATCTTAAGCCGTTTACCTACTGGCAGACTTCGCAACAAGTGATGTTTAATTTTTACGGGGTAGGGTTGTCAACCCTAAGCCCAACAGCCAAATTAAACAGGGAACTACCATTTCAAGTGGATTAAAAGCCACTATAAGCATCCATAGCACAGCCGGGACTCGAGCCCGAAATCTGTGACACCGAGTGCGACTCGGCCATCAGGCCCAAAATTATCTAATTAGTGCACCATAAAAACATTTCCCATTGAGTTGAGAGTGAAATTAATACGGAAAATAAAATAGAACATTTTCATTCAATGCTATAGCACCATGATAGCTATGCTTATTATTCTATGCTCGTATGATTTTATTATGCATTTGTTTTATCTATTTTTTGTAAATGATTATCTAAAATTTGTTTCAGTCATAATAATTTTCGCTTTAAAACAATATCACATTGCACAATCTCCCAATACAGTTTCCTGTTTAATAGTTGAAACATTCATTATCTCAATACCAGAACAAAAGCAAATTCTTAAAGTAGTTCTTGTACAATACAACGCACGATAATGACAATGATTATGGAATACAAAATTAATTTAATTTTAAAGTGACAATATCGTGATTTATATTATTTGATAATAACGCTTTTTTTTTTTTTAAATAAAAAAAAATCAAGAATATTTTGGTCATTGACATAGATTCATAGATTATTTTTTAATATAGTTAGAAAAAGATTGTATCTGATGGCCGAGTGACTAGTGCTCTGGCACTTAATGCCGCAGGATTCGGGTTCAAGTCGGGGCGGTATCAAGGATGCTTGTGGAGATTCGGAATATACTTTAAACTGTAGGTCCCCGTTTTGGTCTGCGCGTAGGACTGACTACCCTACCCCGTAAAAAAACAACTACTCTTTACTCAAAATCTGCCAGCAGGAAGACGGCCTTGGCCCACCATGGTGCTGTTGCACCAATGAAGAAGATATATTACTTTTTGATACAAATAGAAGATAGATTGTTTATTGAACCAATTATTCTTATTATTTAGTTTGTCCATGAACATTAACAAGCGAAAAGGCATTTCACATCGGTACGGATCTATTTATCTCATATAGTCTCTAGACAATTAGTTTATCTAGCTGAGACCATGAAAGTAGCATTTGATATACTTTATGCAAAATAATCTACATTTCGACAAAATACTTCAAATTATTGTTATTAAAAAGACTGTTGATATATAAAATGAAATATTAATTTTTTTTTTCTGGCTCTTTCATGTTGTTTTACATTAATAATTACAATCATTATGAAGCAAGGAAGCTGCGAATTTGGGCGACAGGTTGTTCTCATTAGAATAAAACACTAATTGCATGTAGTAAAAATATACACGATACTGCTTATATGCTGTTAGAGGATCCTCTGCTAAGACCAATATTAATATTATCTGCCGCCTGCAAAATAAAATTCTTCGAATGAACATTAATGCCCCCTGGTTTTTCCGTAATAGTGATATCCACCATTCTCTCAAATTGCAAATAATCTCTCAATTTATTCAAAAGCTTGCCCCTAACTTTTACTCAAATCTTCCTAATATTCAAATTTAATCAAAAGGCTCCCAGATTATGACATCCAAAACCCCAAAAATGCTAAACGTCCTCGAACCTCTCTCATAATTGAATCCACTTCCCAACCCCCTGACTTGTTCCGTCTTATTTTACCCAATGCGTTTTCGCAATCATTTCTCCTTACGTTGTACTTCTTTTTATTTTTTAGATTAATTCTTTCTGTTTACTTGTATTTATCTCGAGCCTTTTTCTTCAACTATGCTTATTAATTATTTTGTTTTTATATGTTTATAAATTAAATATAAATGAAAGAATAATAAATAAAAATGAATATAAACCTTCCTCATTTTGTTTAGATTACTTCGAAACTTTATGTGTCTCTTTCTTTTAATTCTTTATATATATATATATATATGGGCAAGTCACCTATTAATCTTTACCTGTTTTCTTTTTCATGTATTATCTCATAACTTCAAAGGACTCCAACTGAAGATAAAAAAGCTAGCGGCGGCTTCAACAACACAAATCGTATTTGCTGTCAGATTTGAGTGATAGGTTGTTATTATGTACTTTAAAGAGTCTACATTCGTTTCCCCTGGAAACAGAAATGTTCAATCTTCTCGTGGGAAAAATGCTACAACGCTATGAATTGAATAGCAAAATAATGTATTATAGTATCCAATTGAGCCTAGTGGCGGAGTGTGAATTCCAAAGATCCTAGAAAATTGTCGTATATGCTACAGTTGGCATAAAAAATAAATCTTTAATTTAATTTTATGGATAATTTGTTATAATCGACATGTTGGGTTTTCTTTGACAACTGCGTTTAATATCCGGCAAGCCGAACCGAAAATTTTCGGAATTCTTACTAAAAATTTCTTAATCGAATATTCCTTTCTGTCTGAAGAAGAGAAAACGAGGGAAGTTACACAAATTACAAACACAAAATTTTTAATTTTAAATCACGAGGCTCAATGCAGTTGCACTGCTCGTACTGCACGGAGCACAACCCCTTCTGTTAACGAAAATAACATTATTCTTCCTTCAAATTTCGCCACTCTGCATACACCATTCAGATAATGCGAGTGAATTTCCCGATTATTTTTCTGTAGAATATCTACTGAAACAGCAAAAAAAAAAAAAAAGAAATTTTTTTTTCATCTAAAACATTTTATTTTCATAGTGGTATTATAAAATTTTTCCTATAATATGATTTTAATATCTATATTATTGGAAAAAAATTCTATAATATGGATAGTAAACCATCAACCATTTTGTACATAAAAACTGATGAGATGAACTGCAAAATAAGGAATGAATTTCTTCACTCTGAATATAGTGGCAGAGTGTATTCATATGTTGCTACAGTATAA
Organism: Caerostris extrusa; assembly: GCA_021605095.1. Classification (NCBI taxonomy): domain Eukaryota; kingdom Metazoa; phylum Arthropoda; class Arachnida; order Araneae; family Araneidae; genus Caerostris; species Caerostris extrusa. The sequence goes on along the minus strand of BPLR01013483.1, from coordinate 63,944 downwards.
CAGTATAACAGTATGTACTATAGTTGATATAAAGTAAATTCTTTATTAAACTTTATGGATTAATTTTTATCTACCTATTGAAACTATTGCATTATGAGATAAATTGAAAAATAAGAAATGAATTTCTTCTGAATCTAGTGCCAGAGTGTTCGTATGTACTACAGCATGCACCAGTGTAATCGTATGTACTATAGGATATACTAGTGTAATCGTATATATACTATCGTTGATGTAAAAATATATCTTTATTTTAACTTTATGGATTAATTTTTATCTACTTATTGGCACTACGACAACTGAGTTCCATCGAAATTTTCTAAAATTTGTAGTACATACTGTTATACTAGTACATGCTGTTATACTAGTACTGTTATACTTCTTCCTTTATGTTGGAAGAAGAGAATTTGGTTTGGTTTGTCGCTCTAAGGTCATTTTTTGCACACTTCAGTCTAATTAGACCGGACCTACAATTTAACGTGGATTTCGAACCACTGACAAACATCCATGCCACCAGCAGGATTCGAATCTGAGGCCTGTGGTATCAAAGATCTCAGCTCTAGCCAATTGGCCATCAGGCCGCTGGAAGAAGAGAGAACAATTCAGGTTACACCAGTTATGAATACAGAATTTCCCATTTCAAATTACATAGTATAATGAGCTAATCACATGGAATATTGACTGAATGTTCTTATTACCTATAACTGATAATGATAAACTGCTTTGTATCTAACGATACGGAGACAAACCGTCTTAAAATTCCCGGTATTTGAAAATAAAAATATTCTGCCTTCAAATTTCATCACTCTCTATATATCATTGAGATACTGCGAGTGAATTTCCCGATTATTTTTCTGTAGTATATCCACTGATAGTGAAAAAAGGAATATTTTTTTTCATTTAAATATTTTATTTTCATAGTAGTATTATAAATTTTATTCTTCATATATGATTTAATATCCTTATTATAGAAAAATAAACCTGTTTTTAAAAACTTCAAACAGATGAAAAATATCTTTAATTCAGAGAGAGTTTGAACCTTTTCCTTGCAATCTACTAAGATATTTAATTGATTTTCATTCACATTAATTAGAGAAAATATATGAAACAAAACAAATATCCAAAAATTGATGTCTTGAACTTTTGGGACTTTTAAAAATCGACAATTCTTTCTGTTGATTCGATGAAGTATGGAAATGAATAAACACTTTAGATATCAGCCCTAGGTAATAGAATGCAAAGCCTTACATCTGAATTATTATGTCACAACCACTAAGATATTGCTTACTGCGAGCATTTGTTTTTGTATATCACCATAGCATCCGTAAGGTTCTGTCCTTGCACCACCTTTTTACCATTTTTTAAAATGAAATCCCCAAAAAAAACTAACATTTCTCTCTGTTTATTTGCTGACAACACTGCCATTCTAATGCAAAACAAAAAACATTTACTACATTGCTTGTATGTTACAAAATTATATCTATCTTCTAGAACAGGGGTCTCCAAACTTTCCAGCCTTAGGGCCATATTGTTTACTCTATTAAGTACCAAGGGCCAAAACCGTTAAAATTTTTCTGTTATTATCTATATAATTATATAAATCTAATATTTTTTTACAAGTGGATAACCCGCGGTTTCATTCGCTGTTAGCTTTTCCGTTCCTGAAGGATTCTCAGGATAAAAATTCATATGTTTGATTCAGGATATATACATTCCAAATATTGATATACATACATATGCGATACTCTTAAAACCAACATAATTTCCTCGGGATGTTCACTAATTTATAATGTTAGTGGGATTCATTTCAATTATTTGTTAGTTGTTATACTTAAGTTAAATTTTCTGCGTATTATGCTTGTCATTAAGCTTTACCTAGCAAGTCAATAAAACCGAGTTATTATCATTCTGTGTTTTTCTGATCCAACTTATTACAGAAACAATAAGCTATTCGCTGTCGCGGGCCGGATTGATGACATTGGCGGGCCGGATTTGGCCCGCGGGCCGTAGTTTGGAGACCTCTGTTCTAGAAAAATGGCTAAATAATTGGCGCATTAAACTTAACGTTAATAAAACCGAGGCAGTACTCTACACTTGGAAACGCCCTAACATTACTATCTGTAATAATCCTATTTCATGGTCAAATGAGGCAAAATACCTTCGAGACATACTGGACTAACATCTTACGTATCACTCACATATTAATTACATTAAGAATAAATTTAATTTAGTTAACAAAAGCTTTACCCACTCATTGCACGAAACAGTCGCACCACTATAGACACTAAAATTCTTATTTATATGGTCTACATGCGTCCCATTGTTACATATGCAAATCAAATATGGGATCCGACTACAAATCAAGAATTAAGGACATCCAAATTTTGGAGAACAAGGTATTGCGCATGGCGCTTGATGCACCATGGTACATGCGAAATAATGACATTTTGGCTGCTTTGCACATTACTAACGTTAAAAATTTTATTCACAAATTAGCCACAAATTTTTATAACAACACTCCTAACAATCCAAATCCTTTAGTTAAAAGATCACCTCAATATGGCATAACGCTACCTACCAACAATAAATGTCCGCGCACCGTTCTGAACATACTAAATAAATATAAATTTTATTCACTTCTCTCTATGTGTTGATTTTATTCTATATTTTCTTTTTTTTTTTTTTTATTTCTTCTTTTCTGAGCAGGCCATTTCTCTTATCATTTACCTCCAATGGAACCATCAAGATAGAGGTATATGGAGGCTAACGCTACCAAAATGCCTCAATAATGTCAAACTGTCTGTCATTTACTGAGCAAGCTAACTTCTCTTATCATTTACCTCCAAAGGAACCATCAAGATAGAGGTATATGGAGGCTGGCTTCAATAATGTCAAACTGTCTGTCATTTACTGAGCAAGCAACTTCTCTTATCATTTACCTCCAAAGGAACCATCAAGATAGAGGTATATGGAGGCTAACGCAACCAAAATGCCTCAATAATTTCAAACTGTCAGTCATTTACTGAGCAAACCATTTCTCTTATCATTTACCTCCAAAGGAACCATCAAGATAGAGGTATATGGAGGCTAACGCAACCAAAATGCCTCAATAATGTCAAACTGTCTGTCATTTACTGAGCAAGCAATTTCTTATCATTTACCCCCAAAGGAACCATCAAGATTTACCTCCAAAATGCCTCAATAATTTCAAACTGTCAGTCATTTACCAAGCCCTCTTATCATTTTCCTACAACGGAACCATCAAGATAGAGGTATATGGAGGCTAACGCAACCAAAATGCCTCAATAATTTCAAACTGTCAGTCATTTACTGAGCAAGCTAAATTTCTCTTATCATTTACCTCCAACGGAACCATCAAAATAGAGGTATATGGAGGCTAACGCAACCAAAATGCCTCAATAATATCAAACTGTCTATAATTTACTGAGCAAGACATTTCTTTATTATTTACCTAAAAGGGAACTATCAAGATAGAGGTATATGGAGGCTAATGCCAAATGCCTCAATAATATCAAACTGTCTATAATTTACTGAGCAAGACATTTCTTTATTATTTGCCTAAAAGGAAACTTCAAGATAGAGGTATATGGAGGCTAACGCAACCAAAATTCAATAATATCAAACTGTCTATAATTTACTGAGCAACATTTCTTTATTATTTACCTAAAAGGGAACTATCAAGATAGAGGTATATGGAGGCTAACGCAACCAAAATGCCTCAATAATATCAAACTGTCTATAATTTAATGAGCAAGACATTTCTTTATTATTTACCTAACAGGAACTCTCAAGATAGAGGTATATGGAGGCTAACGCAACCAAAATGCCTCAATAATATCAAACTGTCTATAATTTACTGAGCAAGACATTTCTTTATTATTCACCTAAAAGGAACTATCAAGATAGAGGTATATGGAGGCTAACGCAGCCAAAATACCTCAATAATGTCAAACTGTCTGTCATTTACTGAGTAAGACATTTCTCTTATCATTTACCTCCCAAGGAACCATCAAGATAGAGGCATATGCAGGGTAATGCTGCAAAAATGCCTCAATAATGTCAAACTGTTTTTTATAGCATCCAGCATTTTCAATAAAATTTTTCGTATTTTTTAAGGTAACATGAAAATTAGTATAGTTCAAAATTTTAAGGAGTAACAGCGATATGTTGGTAGGTAGTATATATGTAAGTAAATTGGTTGATTAAAAATATATATGTTAAATGGGAATCTTAAATCCTGAACAGCACATATATATATTAGTTGTTGATTGCATTTAAAGAAACATTATGATTTTTAGTCTACAATTAAAGAAACAATAGTAGGATTGCCTGCCTTTAAAGAAACAATATGATTTATTGTCTGCAATTAAAGAAATAATATGATTTCTAGCCTGCAAAAGAAACAATACGTGAAAGAGGAGTCTGATTGGGTGCTGTGACGCTCAATGGTCATATGAGATTGGGACGTATGGCGTCTGCATTTAAAGAAATTATATTATCTGGAATTAAATAAACAATATGATTTATTGTCTGCCAGTAAACAAACAATACGATTTTCTGTCTGTAACTATAGAAACAATATGATTCATTGTTTGCATATAAAAACAATATGACTTCTAGTCTTCAATTAAAGAACCAATATGATTTATTGTTTGCAATTAAACAAACAATATAATTTATTGCCTGCATTTAAAAAATAATATCATTTATTGTCTGCATTTAAAAAAAAAAAGTCATATTTTTTTCTGTTCCAAATTTTATGCTGCTGTTTATTTTTTTAGTCATATTTCTTCTGTGTCAAAGTCTGTTTCTTCAGACTAGAAGTCATATTGGACTAGACTGAATTTAAAGAACCAATATGATTTCAAGTCTAAATTAAATGACCCAATATGATTGTTGTCGTGTCACTCATAGAAGATGGGTGCAGCTTCTGTTCTGATGGACATCTGTGGTAGAAGTCTGACTTCTGCTCCGTGTCATTTTTACAGTCATAGGAGACCGAGACCTACTGCTTAAAGTGGATTCCGAACCACTACAAACATCTATGGCACCGCCGGGAGTCGAACCCGCAATTTGCGACACCGAGCGCCAGAGCGCTAGACACTCGGCCATTCAGGTCCTAACAATACGATTTATAATCAACAATTAAAGAAACAATATGATTTAAATATGAAACAATATGATTTATAGTCTGTAGTTAAAAAAAACAATATGATTTAAATATGAAACAATATGATTTATAGTGAGCAATTAAAAAAACAATATGATTTAAATATGAAACAATATGATTTATAGTCTGCAATTAAAAAAAGAATATGATTTAAATATGAAACAATATGATTTATAGTCTGCAATTAAAAAACAATATGATTTCCAGTCTGCCTTTAAAGAAACAATATTGATAAAATATTTTAATCTCATTCCTTTATTTGGTATTGTTTTTATAAAAATGAAAGATGGATCATAATTACTTTTAATAATTTTATTAAAATATGAGAAAAAATTGTTAATTCAATTTTGCAGTAAAATAGATTTTCATGAGATATGTCTCAGTTTATGTGCACTTTCTTCAAAGTTTTAACATAGTTCGCAGGTCATTGGTCTGCACTTCAGAACAAGTGAAGAGTAATAGATAATTCCTAAAAAAGAGCGGTATTGGGATTTCCACGATTATAACGAACAAAATTCTCGGCTTCTAAACGATTTCACCACTCATATCCGAAAACATAAGCGATTTCAAGAAATGGGATGAAAAACTTGAATTGGACATAACATTTTATCCGAATTTTAATAGTTTATAGCAAATTAATATATTCAATAAGTGGTATTTTGAATTATAGCTATTTTTAAGTCTTCTGGCACATACATTATTTCTATTTTACCCAGGAAGTTATTGTACAGTGTAATTTCCCTCACTACTTTTTTCATGTTATATAGAAATGTTCCGTCAGGATCAACAGTTTATTATACGCGTAAGTTAAATTACATCAATGCATGTTGATGAGAAATTCAGTAGATACCCTCTAAAAAGAACGCTATTGGGATTTCCACGCCAATATCGAACGAAATTGATAACTACTAAAACTTTTCACGATTCATAAGCGATTTCCTAAAAAAAAATTGGGCAACTCATATTATCGATAGTACTGCAGACAAATTTTAATAGTTTACAGCAAATTAAAATATTTAATAAGTGTAAATTATGTATTGTAGCAATATTAAGTCTTCTGGCACATACATTATTTCTATTTTACCCAGGAAGTTATTGTACAGTGTAATTTCCTCACTACTTTTTCATGTTATATAGAAATGTTCCGTCTGGATCTAAAGTTTATTATGCCTCATAAGTAAGTTAAATTACATCAATGCATGTTGATGAAAATTTGTAGATATCCTCTAAAAAAGAACGCTATTGGGATTTCCACGCCAATATCGAACGAAATTGATAACTGCTAAAAATTTTCAGGATTCATAAGCGATTTCTAGAAAAAAATAGGCATATATTATCAATAGTATTGCTGATGCTGATTTGGCATGTTGTGAAGCAACATGGTTGCTCAAGCAGCCGCCAGCTTCTATCTTGTTTCAGCACAAAAACGATGAAGAAATGCTTTGCGATAAACGAACGGTGAAGACTATTAGAAGCTTGCCCAAATAGATTTAAAAAAAAAAAAAGAAATTATGATGCAATAATGGTTTAACATAACAAATAAAAATAGTAATAATAATGGTAATAAAGAACGCAAAATGAAAAATTGCTTAGTCAGGCGAAATGAATACAGCTTGAGCATAAAATTTTGAATAGAATGGAGGCCAAGACTGTGACGAATGTTATCGTTTCTAAAATACCGCGGAGAATCAGTAATCATTCTTAGAATTTTATTTTCAAGTCTACTAATGTAGTGAATGTGGTATCTTGCAGCAGAACCCCAAACTGGGCAAGCATACGATAATAGGACGCAAATAATACATGCAAATGATTAGTTTATTATCCAAGTATAAGAGGGATTTTTTTATTATTAAAGGGATATAGGACGCGTAGAGAAATATTATATTTATGTTTAGTATGATTAATATAATTATAATAAGTTAGTTTGCTGTCAAGATATACACCTAAGTATTTAGTATTGCTAATCCATTTAATGGGTTGATTAAAGAGGAAAATATCAGGTGGAGGGATTCTGCGTCTCGTGAAGAGTACAGCTTCGGTGTTACGTACATCACTGTTGCGGATTTGTCATGTTGCGAATCAACTTGGTTGCGCAAGCAGCCGCTAGTTTCTATCTTGTTTCTGTACAAAGACGATGAAGAAATGCTTTACGAGAAAAGAACGGTAAAGACTATTAGAAAACTAGTCCAAATAGATTTAAAAAAGAAAAAGCAAGAAATTATGACACAACAATGGTTTAACATTTTTTTTTTTGTTCTAATGCAGCTGGCAAACATTTAGAGAGCTTGGTCTTGGATGCCTTAAGGCAAACGCTGCACAGACGTCACTCACTTTGCATTACCTAAAGGGCGCGTGTAACTTGAAGATACGGACGCGGAGTAACAATGCCCCCGCGACTCTACGATCTTATTAGGACCGGGACCTACGGTTTAAAGTGGATTCCGAACCACTACAAACATCATGGCACCACCGGGACTCGAACCCGAAACCTGTGGTACCGAGCGCCAGAGCGCTACCACTCGGCGATTCAGGCCCCCAATTTTTTTTTTTTGTTCTAATGCAGCTGGCAAACACTTAGACAGCTTGGTCTTGGATGCCTTAAGGTAAGCGCTGCACAGATGTTACTCACTTTGCGTTACCCAGGGGGCGCGTGTAACTAGAAGAGAAAAAAACGGACGCGGAGTAACAATGCCCCGAAACGCGCTACGATCCTAATAGGACTGAGACCTACGGTTTAAAGTGGATTCCGAACCACTACAAACATTCATGGCACCGTCGGGACTCGAACCCGAAACCCGTGGTACCGAGCGCCAGAGCGGTAGCCACTCGGCCATTCAGGCCCCTGGTTTAACATAAAAAATAAAAACAATAATAATAATGGCAATAAAGAAAAAACGCGAGATGAAAAATTGCTTAGTTAGACGAAATTGATGCGAAAACGAGTTTGGCGTAGGCAGTCTGCAGTAGAACAAAGTACAAGGTCAGCGCTTTATACGGTGAAGAAATAAGAAAGCGTTTTCTAAATACAGACTAGCTGGTGGACTACTACTATTATTACAAAATTTACAAGAAAAATATAGATTAATGAGGGAAATAGTAATTTAATTCATTGCCTTAATCAGGTCTTTTTACCTAGTATTATTAAAAATCTGTCGTATGTGTTCTGCCGTTTGCATCAAACGAATATCATTGAATACAACTGTCATTGTTATTGGTTATTATTATACGTTATGAAATACTCAGGAAAATTGTATGATTAAAAAAGGTCCATCACTCAGTCTTAACGTTTCAGTGAACATCACGAAATTTTGTAAGATAATTCCCCCTTTTTTTCAAACTATTCTCAAAACAACCCACAATTTTTTTTTTATATGCAAATAAAATATGTTTATTATACGCGCATGTAAGTTACATTGTATCAGTGTATGTTGATGGAGATCAGCCGATAGCCCCTAAAAAGAACAGTATTGGGATTTCAACGCTTATAACGAATAAAATTGATAACGATTAAAATTTTCACCACTTACTTTCCAAAACATAAGCAATGTCCAGAAAAAGTAAAGAACTTTTGACAGTGGTCAGCATTTCAGCCAAATTTTAACAATTTATAGCAAATTAATACATTTAATAAGTGGTATTATGAATTATAGCAATTTTAAGTTTTCTGGCATGGACATAAATGGCCGAGTGGCTAGTGCTCTGGCGCTCGGTACCACAGGTTTGCCATGGATATTTGTAGAAAAAATCGATGCCATGGATGTTTGTAGTGGATCGGAATCCACTTTAAACTGTAGGCCTCGGCCTGTTTAGCCTAATGTGTCCACAAGATGACGTAGAGCGGCAAACCAAACCCAACCAAATCCGCTCTGGCGCTCGGTACTGCAGGTTTCGGATTCCGGTCTGACGACGCCATGAATGTTTGTAGTTTGGTTCGGAATCCACTTTAAAACCGTAGGTCTCGATCTAATAGAATCGTAGAGCGTTGCGGTGGTATCGTTACTTCGCGCCCGTAGCTTATCTTCAAGTTACACGCACCTCCTGGGTAGTGCTAAGTGAATAGCGTCTGCACAGCGCTTGCCTTAAGGCATCAAAGATAAATGTCTAAGTGACAGCTGCATTAAACCAAAAATATAATTTTTTTCCGACTGACTACATTTGGTTTGGTTTGTCCCCTCGACGGTCATCTTGTGCACACATTGGGCTAAACAGACCGGACCTAAAGTTTAAAGTTGATTCCAAACTACATAAAACATCCATGGCACCAACGCGACTCGAACCCAAAACCTATGATACAGAGCGCCGGCCACTCGGCCTTCGTGCCCCTTGACTATCTAGAGTTTTAAAAACTCATTTCCGAAAACATAAGCGATTTTCTTGCGGCATTTTCTAACGATTTGTACTGGTGCGAAGCAGCCGCTAGCTTCTATCTTTACAGCGTTTTAGCCAAATTTTAACAATTTATAGCAAATTATTATATATTTAATAAGTGGCATTATGAATTATAGCTATTTTAAGTCTTCTAAATGTATCTTCACATATATTTTTTTTTTTTATATTTTACCAAGAAAGATATTGTGTAGTGTAATCTCCCTTATCACTTCTTTCATATTATATAGAAATGTTCCATCAGGATCAACTGTTTATTATACGCGTAATCAAGTTACATTACATCAATGCATGTTGATGGAGATCAATATATATCCGCTAAAAAAGAACGGTATTGGAATTTCGACGCCAATAATGAACAAATTTATATCTACTAAAAATTATAACCACTCATGTTTGAAAACATAAGCGATTTCAGAAAATACCAGATTTTGATTTGAATACAACGTTTTAGCCAAATTTTAACGATTTATAGCAAATTAATGTATTTAATAAGTGATATTATGAATTATAGCTATTTTAAGTCTTCTGGCATCTTCACATTTTTTTATATTTTACATACAGGAAGATAAATTCCTGTCAGGATCAACTGTCCCTTATCACTTTTTGATGGAGATTAATAGATATCCGCTAATTTGGAATTTCCTTAATGAATGAATTTGATATCTTCCATGTCCATAAAAATGTGAGGACACTTGTAGATAACGACAGCATTGTGGACAAATTTTAATAGTTTATGGCAAATTGAAATATTTATAAATGATGTTATGAATTTTAAGTCTTCTTGAATATAAATAAATTAAGTCTTCTAGAATATAATATAAATCTTTTTAAGTCTTCTAGAATATATTTTCTTATAATTTATCCAAGAAGATATTTTCCAGTGTAATTTCCTTATCACTCTTTTTCATATTAAATAAAAAAATTCTTTCAGGATCAGCATTTGCTTAAATCTTAACATTCCAGTGAATGAATATTTTTGTATGCATTTTTAAAATGACGAATCAAAAGAAATTTTTACATTCTGCCATTTAGAAGATTAATGACAACTGATGTAAGACAGCGTAAAGGTAAACTTCATATTGAATTAAAATAATGTAAAATTTCAACAGAAAAAGCATGAAAAACAAAAAAAATAAAAATTAATGAAGGGAATACTAATTTCATCATTGGCTTACCTTTTTACTTTTTAAGGTATTACTACAAATCTGCTATATTTTTGCCATTTACATCAAAAGTATATCATTGAATATAACTATAATTCTAAATGGTTATTATTATACGTTATGAAAAACTTAGAAAAGTTATTGAAAAAGAAATTTTAAACTTGTATATGAAATAACGTTCAACACTCACTTTTTGTTGGCAAACATAACAAAATTTTTGTCACATAATTACGTGTTTTTTTTTAACTCGTCTGAAACTAACCAACAGTTTTTTTTCTATGCAAATAATATATGTTTATTATATGTTAGTTACTTTACGTCAATGCATGTTAATAGAGATTAGTTGATAGCGCCTAAAAACGAAGAAAATTAATAACTAGCAAAAATTTTTCTCCACTCATGACCGAAAACATAAGCGTTTTCCGGAAAACGTAAAAATAACTCTGAATTAATTTCAGCAGTTTAGCTAAATGTTAATTTATAACTTGTTTTACTATATTTAATAAGTGGTGTTATGAATTATAGCTATTTTATGTCTTCTGACTTATACAATTTTTTATATTTTATGCAGGAAGATATTGTGCAGTGTAATTTCCCTTATCACTTTTATCATATTATATAGAAAAGTTCCTTCAGGATCAACAGTTTATTATACGCGTAAATTTACATTACATCAATGCATGTGGATGGAGATTCGTAGACAGCCTCTAAAAACGAACGGTATTGGGATTTGCATGCTAATAACGAATAAAAATGGTAACTACTAAAATTTTTCACCACTCATGTTCGAAAACATAAGCTATTTCAGAAAAACTGAAGACACTTGCAGATAACGACAGCATTGTACACAAATTTTAATAGTTTATAGCAAATTGAAATATTTATAAGTGTTTTTATGAATTATAGACTTCTAGAATTATAAACTTCTTTTTTATATTTTACCTTTTTATATTATCACTTTTTTTTTCATATTATATAAAATAATTCCTTCAGGATTAACAGCTTCTTAATCTATCTCAAAATTCGAGTGAACCTCCTGATTATTTTTTAACGCATTTTTTTTAAATTGACGTGATATAATTTTAAAGTAAATTTCATTTTGAATTAAAATAATGTGAAATTTTACAACGGAGAAAGCAAAAAAAAAAACAAAAAACAAATTAATAAAGGAAATACTAATTTAATTCATTGCCTTACAAAGACATTTTTACTAAGTATTACTACAAATCTGTCGTATATATTTTTGTGGTATACTTCAAACGTATATCATTGAATGCAACTGTCATTCTTATTGGTTATTATTATACGTTATGAAATACTTAAGAAAGTTATTAAAAAGAAATATTAAACTTGTATGATGTAAAAAAAGGTTCATCATTCAGTCTTAATGTTTTAGTGAACCTCACAAAAATAATGTTCTATAATTGCGCGGATTTTTAAAAAAATCTCCCACAATTTTTTTTATTGCAAATAAGATATGTTTATTATATACGAGTATGTAAGTTACATTACATCAATGCATGTTGATGGAGATTAGCAGATAACCCCTATCAGAAAGAACGGTATTGGGATTTCAACGAAGAAAACTGATAACCACTAAAAATTTTAACCACTTATTTTAGAAAAGGTACGAAAGTTTAGCATTAAACACATTTGCTGATTTGGCATGTTGCAAGCAAAATTTTTGCCTAGCAGCCGCTAGCTTCTATCTTTTTCATTAAACATTTGACGATTTGTAAAAAATAACCACTGAGCTTTTCTTGGTTGCTGTTTAACCGTTAACTCCAGTTCTTTGCATATGAAAGCATGTTACTTAGCTTTTAAACCCATTGCATTAAAATAAACACTTATCGATATTTCAGATAATAATATATGGAGAAGAGGTAAGTTTTTCTTTTTCTTTTCAATAAAGTATTTAAGAATTATTAATTAAAATTTAAAATTAAAATAAACAAATTTTAATAGTTTTTTGAAGAATTACAAATTTAACGTAGTTTGAAAGAGACCTTAAAAATAAATATAAAATTTCAATAAGTCATCTATATTAAAAATTTTTTCAAGTTAAAAATAAGAAAATCTTTGCAGATTTCACACACTTTAGCCAATTCATTATTAGTTCATACTTAGTTTATAGGAAAATGAAATATTTAAAAAGTGGTATTATGAATTATAAAATACTTTTTTGTATTCATCCACTCAAGTTCAAGGAAAACATTTTTTTGAATATTAAAATTTTCACCGCTCACGTTGAAAACATAAGCGATTTCAGGATATTAATTTGTAAAAATCACATTTCAGCCAATTTTAATTTTTATAGCAAAGTTGATATATTTACCAATAAGTGGTAAACATATGAATAAAAGAATGAAAATTTTTATAAAGTCTTCTAGAATATACAGTTTTTATAAAGTAGGGATTGATATTTAAATTTTTTTTTTCCTTATCACTTTTTCATATTATATAGAAAAGTTCCTTTTGAGATCAGCAGGATCTATCTTAATCTATCTTAACATTCGAGTGAATCTCCTGTACAATTTTGTATACATTTTTAAATTGAAGAATCAGAAGAAATTTTTACATTTAGTTATTTAGAAGAAAATAGAACTGACGTGATATAGTTTTAAGGTAAATTTCATTTTGAATTAAAAATAATGTAAAATTTACAACAGAAAAAGCAAGAAAAAGAAAAAATAATTAATGAAGGAAATACCAATCTTATTCATTGCCTTTTGCCAGGGACATTTTTACTTAATATTACTACAAATATGTCGTATGTATTTTGCGTTTACGTCAAACGTATATCATTGAATACCACTAAATTGACGGTTATTCTTATATGATGAAATACTCAGAAATATATCTTAAAAATAAATATTAAACTTGTGTGATGAAAAAAAGGTCCATCACTCAGTCTTAAGATATTTTTGTCCTAAAAAGGGTTTTTTTTTTAAATACTTCAAACTAAACAACAATTTTTTCTATGTAAATAACATATGTTTATTATACGTTACATAACATCAATGCATGTTCATGGAGTTCATGAGTATTGATAGCCTCTAAAAAATAATGGTATTGATAACTTCTAAAAATTTTCAAATTTAAATTAAAAATTTTCGAACCTTATTGCGCGGTTGTTTTCCTATAATTGCGAGGATTCTTTCAAAACTGCTTTCAAAATAACCAACTAAGTTTTTATAAGGAAATAATATATGTTTCATTATACGCGTATGTAAGTTACTTTACACTAATGCATGATGATGAAGATTATTTATTATCCTAAAACTTACATATTTATTCCCCTGATTATTAAACACGAATGGTATCGCAACTTCTGCACTAATAATCACCAAAATGATTAAAAAAAGTTTCCACCACTTACGTTCGAAAAAAAGCGATTTACCGGAAAAAGAGAAGAAAATATTTCATCCAAATTTTAATAGTTTATAGCAAATTGAAATATTTAATAAGTGGTGTTATGAATTATAGCAATTTTAAATCTTCTGAATATACAATAAATTTATTCAGGAAGATATTGTAAAATTACCATCAACTTTGCCATGGATATTATGTAGAAAAGTTCTTTAAGTATCATGTTGTATTTTCTTAATCTATCTTAACATTCAAGGTCTCGGTTTTTTTGTAATTTGTAAATTAAAGAATCAGAGAATTTTTACATTTGCTATTAAGAAGAATAATGACAACTGACATTGATATAGTTTTAAGGTTCCATTTTGAATTAAAATAATGCAAAATTTACAACAGAAAGTGCAGAAAAAGGAAAAAATTAATGAAGGAAATACCAATTTAATTCATTTCTTACATGCGGACCTTTGTTACTTAATATTTCAAGTTACACGGAATGTCGTATGTGTTTTGCTGTTTACATCAAACGTAATCATTGAATATAACGTTTACATCAAACGTATATCATTGAATATAACGTTTACATTAAACGTAAAAAATATTTTTTTTTTTTCAACTGTATATCATTAATGATGGAATTTTATTGTCGCTCTATTCACGTATTCTTAATGATTATTGGCTTATACGTTATGAAATAGTTTAAAGATATTTGAAAAGAAATATTAAAATGGCACCATGGGACCAAATAAATTACCAAAACTTCCTGGTACAAGATAGACCATGCCCCTTGCCCTATGTCCTCACAGTCATATGTCCAGGAAAACATACGGTTTTATTTCCCAAAATGTACACCATTTCCATGAATTTTCTAGATCGAGCCCGAAGCCTTTAAACAGTTTAGAGCTTTTATTGCTCTACCATTAGGTTCCCAAACAAGCTATCTGGCAGTCTTGATGTTTTAATAAACCTCAAAAATATTGTTCAGTGTTTGTGTGGGTCTTATCAAACTCTTTTCAAAATAACCAACTAATTTTTCAAGTAAATAATTTATTTTTATTATACGCGTAAGCAAGTTACTATACATAAATGCATGTTGATTGAGATTAGTTGATATCCCTTAAACACAAATGGTATCACAACTTCTACGCCAATAACGAACAAATCCGATAGCTATTAAAAATTTTCCCCACTCACGTACGAAAACATAAGCGATTTACCAGAAAAGTTCACAATTGATCATAACATTTCAGCCAAATTTTAATAGTTTATAGCAAATTGATATATTTAATAAGTGGTGTTATGAAAATATAGCAATTTTAAGTCTTCTGGCATATATATTGTTTTTTATATTTCATCTAGGAAAATATTGTAAAGTGTAATTTCTCTTATCACTTTTTTAATTTCTTTTTAGCTCACACTCTCCCTATATATATCGTGTCGTTCAATCGTTCATAAAATACTTTTTATTCATCCACAAGTTCAAATACATTTTTTTAACTTGTAGTGTATGACAGTTTTTCAAATATTAATTCAGTAATTAAATTTAATTAATTAATTTTAGTGTTGTTTTTTAGATTTAAGTTGCATATATCTACGAATAGATGGTGACAGATAAACTTAAAAAAATGAATGAAAATTATTTATAAAGGACTTTCTGGAATATAGTGAAAAAAAAGCAGGAATTGACTTTAAAATTGTTTTTTTATATTACTTGTTCATATTATATGAAATAATTCCTTCAGGATAAACAATTTATGATACGTGTAAAAAATTGCATAACATGAAACTATGTTTATGGATGTTCATGAGTAGATACCCTTAAAAAATAATGGTATTGGAACTTCTAAAAATATTTACCGCTCATGTTCGAAAACATATTTTCCAGAAAAACCAGTAAAGCTTTTAAAAAATGCAACATTTCAGCCAAATTTTAATAAATTATAGCAAATTGATATATTTAATAAGGTGTTATGAATAATAGCAGTTTTATGTCTTCTAGAATATACATTTTTTATATTTTACGCAGGAAGATATTGTACAGTGTAATTTCCTTATCACTTTTTTCATATTATATAGAAAAGTTCCTTTAAGTATGAGTTTTTCTTAATCTATCTTTACATTCGATGAATCCTGAATATTTTTTTGTATTCATTTTAAATGGAAGAATCAGTAGAAATTTTTATATTCTACAATTTAGAAGACAACACTGACGTGATACAGCTTTAAGGTAAATTTCATTTTGAATTAAAATCATGAAAAATTTCCAACAGAAAACCATGAAAATGAAAAAAAAAAAAAAAAAATTAATGACGCGACTACTAATTTCATCATTGGCCTTTTGGACTGGGACATTTTTACCCAGACTTTTTACTTAGTATTACTACAAATCTGTCGTATATTTTCGTTTTCATGAAAACGCATATTTATAAATGTAATTGTAATTCTTAATGGTTATTATTATAAATTATGAAAGACCTAAAGATATTAAAAGAAATATTAAACTTGTATATGAAATAAGTTTCATCACTCAGTATTTTTGTAATATACTAAAAACAATAACGATGGAAACATGATGATTGATGAATATACAGATAAAAACATTTCTTTCATTTGAATATTGTTTTGAATGTTTAGATTTCTTTTTTTTTTTTTTAAATCACTATGAAACAATATCTAATATTGCGATTAGTGAACAAAAACTTGCTCAACTCCTATTGCGTATTTTCTTCATATTTTATCGAAGCATTTTGTGCCATCCTCTCTAAAACTTGACTGTTAGAAACGTTCATGTTTGGGTCAAAAATCTAATACATTTATGCATTGTTAACCAGCATAACATATGTTAAGAAAAAAAATATTTTTTTCTAATATAGTGAACCTGCAACGTCGCTAATAAAATTATTCTAATCATTAATATAGAAAGAAGGAATTGTTTTTGATTTGTTATAGATTTTCGAGTGCATTGGTCGCAGCGACCATAAACCTCCGTCCTGGAAAAAATAGGGTTCTTGTCGATTGGTCTAAGCCCATTGCCAGTGTGAAAAAATTTTAAATTCATAGAAAAAGTAGATAATTAATTGAATAAAAATTACAAATAAATAAACTAGTTAAAAATATTTAGAGAGTTACAGAAGGATAGGAATTAAAATTACAAAATGGAAGCATACTGTAGTAAAAAAGAAAAAGTGAAAAGTTAATAAAAAACTGAGCACTGCCGTAATGAATACACAGGAAAGCATTTGTCCTTCAGAAGGAGGAAATAGTGATTTTAACTATTGATATTTACAACAGATCGCGGTGTTTTGCGGTTTTTGGGGAGAGAAATATCATAGCTGAAATTTGAAGAACTTGTTGTACAAGATTGTTAAAGTTGGAGAGATTATTATAAAAATTAATCGCTAGTTTTTCAACATATTCAACAAAACTGTAGATAGGGATGGCATATCGTATTTCCGCATTTCTGAAGAACCAAGGCGAATCCGTGATCATTCGGATAATTTTGTTTAACAGTTTTTCGAGAATTGTAATGTTTGCTTTAAAAGTAGAGCCCCAAACTGGACTCGCATATGCTGTAATGGGTCTGAGGTAAGAAAGGTAGATTAGCGTTTTAAGTTCAATTGTTAGTGAGGAGTTTCTGCGTATTAAAGGAAAGAAACTTCGACGACGACGATTTGTAGGTTGACGCAGCTCCTTGGTATGGGTAACCGTTAACTCCTTCTTTGCATATGAAAGGAAAGTTACTTTAGCTTTAAGCCCATTGCATTAAAAATAAACACTTAATATAGAGATAATAATATATTGGGAAGGAGAAGTTTTTTTTTTCAATGAAGTATTTAATTATTATTAACTATAATTTAATAATTAAAATAATAAAGTAAAAAGAGGATTTTGAAGAATTACAAAATGAACGTAGTTTGAAAGAGAACTTAAAAATAAAAATACTTTCAATAGGTTAATCTAATTCAAAAAGGAGTACAAGTTACAAATAACAAAAACGTTTAAGAGCAGTTTGTTAAGAGAGGATGAACTGGTAATGACGGGGGAAATCTGCGATTCGTACAAAGTCAGTTGCAAGTGAGCGATAGAAGGGCAGAGCCTGGGGGAGCGAAAACGAAAAACGTTTCGACTACCAAGAATAGAAGATTGGTAGAATTAATTTGATTGATTAAATTTGGAAGATTTTTGATATCAGTGAAAAGAGAAATGAATTCTTTCATTAATATAATAGCATTTTGGAATAAGTGGATATCTTCAATGCCAGGTAGTGAACTTGGTTGGTTTTGATTTACAAAATTTGAAGGAGGTACAGCTGCAGTTACTTTTACGTTGTTTTTAAGCATGGAAGCAAACCTGATATTTGGGGTAACTTGTCTAGAGGAATAACTTTGAGATAGGCAGCCTGTCTGTTAGAGTTAGTATTTATCTTTGGAAATTTGGGGCAGCCCCTCCAAACTGCTAAATGTCCTGTAGTGTTGCAATTAATGCATTTTGATACCTCAAGCTTCCCTTCAATTGGACACTCCTTATGGGAGTGTTCTTTACCATTTAAGACACCTACGTTTAAACCCACATTGTGAAGGAAATTATTACATTTAAAAATATTGAGGGTCATTGGTCGAAAGTTAAATTTCTCAACTTTTACAGTAAAGTATAGCAATCGTTCTAGTTTAAAAATTTCCATGCTTTTTTGTTCCCTAGCAAGGGTTTAATCTGCCAGATTGGTAGAGGCTGCTTGGTTTTAGATCTTTTTAACTGGGTTACCTTGTCAACAAAGAAGCCTAGATTAACTAACTCATATTTGATTTCATTATCAAGAGTTTTACCATAGAGGCCTTTGATAACGACCTTTAAAGGACGTTGATATTTAGGCGTTATCACAAAATATTCGATGGAGTTATCTGCTAGATATCTGGTTATAGCCCTGTGCTGATTTTCGTCGAAGGGAAACATCTTGATCATCTCACCTGCAATTTTGATGGCAACTTTACTTTCAAAAAATTTTGTCACATTTGGCAAGCATAGTTTTTAGATTTTATGTTAGCTTCACCATAATGGGTGGCATTTTCTTAACTATAGGGTGGTACGGAGTAGTCCATCGTCGCATCACGCTCCATTCTCCTCCACCATTCATCTTCGGCGCCTCCATCGCTCCTGGTCCAAATACTGCACTTCCTTCCGATCTCTTCGAATCTTTCTAATCTCGGGATCACGTACTCGAACCTCCTAATCAGTTCTTACGGGTCGTGGATCTAGTACCATTATCAAAAAAAATTTCCTTTCCTACAGCGTTTAGCCAAATTTTAACGATTTGTAGCAAATTAATATATTTAACAAGTGGTATTATGAATTATAGCTATTTTAAGTCTTCTAAATGTATCTTCACATGTATTTTTTTATGTTTTACCCGGGAAGATATTGTGTAGTGTAATTTCCCTTATCACTTCTTTCATATTATATAGAAATGTTCCGTCAGGATCAACTGTTTATTACTATGCGTAAGCAAGTTGAATTACATCAATGCATGTTGATGGAGATTAATAGATATCCGCTAAAACAGAACTATATTGGAATTTCGACGCCAATAATGAACAAAATTGATATCTACTAAAAATTATTACCACTCATGTTTGAAAACATAAGTGATTTCCAGAAAAAGTACCGAATTTGGATTTGAACACAGCGTTTTAGTCAAATTTTAACGATTTATAGCAAATTAATATATTTAACAAGTGGTATTATGAATTATAGCTATTTTAAGTCTTCTAAATGTATCTTCACATATATTTTTTATATTTTACCCGGGAAGATATTGTGTAGTGTAATTTCCTTATCACTATTTTCATATTTTATGGAAAAGTTTCTTAAGTATGAGCATTTTCATAATATATCTTTACATTCCAAAGAATCCCCTGAATATTTTTGTATGCATTTTTAAATTGAAGAATCAGAAGAAATTTTTTTGTTCTGCCATTAGATGTTTTCTTGCATTACATTAGTATAGTTCAAAATTATAAGGAAATAGGTAGATAGTATATTGGTTGATTAATAAATATGTTAAATGGGAATGTTTCATCCTAAACTGCAAAAAGAGTAATGACAACTGACGTAATATAGTTTTAAGGTAAATTTCGTTTTGAATTAAATTAATATAAAATTTACAGCGGAGAAAGCAGAAAAAAAAAAAACCAAATTAATAAAGGAAATACCAATTTAATTCATTGCCTTACCAGACCTTTTTAATGAGTATTACTACACATCTGTCGTATATATTTTGCGGTATACGTGAAACGTGTATCACTGAATACCAACTATAATTCTTGATGATTATTATTATACGTTATGAAATACTCAGGAAATATATTAAAAGAAATACTAAACTTGTATGATGGTTCATCACTAGGTTCACCTCACAAAATTTTGTCATTTAATTACGAGGAATTTTTTTTTAAAATTAATCTCAAAATAACCAACAATTTTTCTATGCAAATAATATATGTTTATTATAGTTACTACTTACATGTTGTTTTGCATCAATGTATGTTGATGGAGATGAGCATATAGCCCCTGAGAAAGAACAGTATTGGGATTTCAATGCTCATAACGAATAAAATTTTTAACTATTAAAAATTTTACCACTCACATTCGAAAACACAAGCGATTTACCAGAAATAGAAAAAGTTTTCAATTGATCACAACATTTCAGCCAAATTTTAATAGTTTATAACAAATTGATAAATTTAATAAGCGGTATTATGAAATATAGCAATTTTAAGTCTTCTGACATATACAGTTTTTATATATTTCATCCAGGAAGATATTGTAAAGTGTATTTCCTTATCACTTTTTCAATTCCTTCTATTAGCTCGCACTTTCCCTATATATATCTTGCCGACGTTTTCAATCGTTCATAAAATACTTTTTATTAGTCCACACAAGTACAAATATATTTTTTGAACTTGTAGTGGACGACAGTTCTTCAAATATTCCTTCAATAATTCAATTCAATTAATTAATTTTAGTTTTTTTTAGTTGTTTTTAGTTTAATTAATTTAACTTTTTTCATATTATGTAGAAAAGTTCCTTCAGGATCAAAAATATTTTCTTAATCTACTTAAAATTCGAATTAATATCCTGAATATTTTTCTTGCATGCGTTTTTAAACAGACGAATAAAAAGAAATTGTTACATTCTGCCATTTAGAAGATTAATGACAGCTGATGTAATAGAGCTTTAAGGTAAATTTCATTTTGAATAAAAATAATGTAAAATTTCTTACAGAAAAAGCAGGAAAATCGAAAAAAAATTTAATGAAGGAAATACGAATATTATTCATTGCCTTACCCAGATCTATTTAATGAGTATTACCACAAATCTGTCGTATACATTTTGCGGTTACACGTCTATCATTGAATACAACTGTAATTCTTGATGATTATTATTATACATTATGAAATACTCAGGAAATATATTAAAAAAGAAATATTACTAATATGATTAAAAAAAGGTTCATCACTCAGTCTTAATGTTATAGCGAACCTCACAAAATTTTGTCCTATAATTACGTGGATTTTTTTAAAAATTCTTCTCAAACGGCAAAACAATTTTTTTCTATGTAAATAACATATATTTATTATACGCGTGTGCAAGTTACATAACATCAATGTATGTTGATGGAGATCAGCATATAGCCCATGAAAATGAATGGTGTCAGGATTTTCAGCTAATAACAAACAAAATTAATAACTTCTAAAAATTTTTACCGCTCATATTCAAAACATAAGCGATTTACAGAAAAATCAGGAAGGCTTCGAAAGAATCACAAGATTTCAGCCAAATTTTAATAGTTTATAGCAAATTGAAATATTTAATAACTGGTGTTATGAATAATAGCAGTTTTAAATCTTCTCGAATATATATTTTTATATTTTAGGTAGGAAGATATTGTACAGTGTAATTTCCATTATCACTTTTTCATATTATATATAAAATTTTCTTCAGGATCAGCTTTTTCTTAATCTATCTTAACATTCGAATGAATCTCCTGAATATTTTTTTGTATTCATTTTTAATGGAAGAATCAGAAGAAATTTTTATATTCTACCATTTAGAAGATTAATAACAACTGACGTGATACAGCTTTAAGGTAAATTTCATTTTGAATTAAAATAATGTAAAATTTCCAACAGAAAAAGCATGAAAAATGAAAAAAAAAAAATTAATTATGGGAATACTAATTTCATTCATTGGCTTTACCCAGACTTTCTTACTTAATATTACTATAAATCTGTCGTATATACTTTGTCGTTTACAAGAAACGCATATTATTGAATATAACTGTAATTCTTAATGGTTATTATTATAAATTACGAAATACTTAGGAAAGATATTAAAAAAGAAATATTGAGCTTGTATGTGAAATAAGTTTCATCACTCAGTATTTTTGTAATATACTAAAAGCAATAACGATGGAAACATCATTGATGAATATACAGATAAAAAATTTCTTTCATTTGACTATTGTTTTGAAAGTTTAGATTTCTTTTTTTTTTTTTTTTTAATCATAACCAAACAAAATCTAATATTGCGATTAGTGAACAAAACTTGCTCAATTTCTATTGAGCATTTTCTTCATATTTTCGAAGCATTTCGTCCCATCCTATCTGAAACTTGACTGTGCAAAACGTGCATGGGTTCTGGTCAAAAATCTAATGCATTTCGGCTGTACTTGCGCCAACCAGCTGCATATGTTAAACACATAATACTGTAAGAGAAATAATATTTTCCTAATATAGTGAACCTGCAACGTTGCTAATAAAATTATTCTAATCATTAATATAGAAAGTAAGGAATTGTTTTTGATTCGTTGGATTGAGATTGAATTGAATCGTTGATTGATTGTTGGTTTGATTTTGAATTGTTGATATTTTCGGACCGCATTGGTCGCGCATAAACCCTAAACCTCCGTCCTGGAAAAAAATAGGTTCTTGTCGATTGGTCTACGCCCACTGCCAGTGTGAAAAAAATTTTAAATTTATAGAATATATTTTATAGATAAATAATTGAATACAAATTACAAATAAATAAACTAGTTAAAAATATTTAGAGAGATAAAAAAAATTACAGAAGGATAGGAATTAAAATTACAAAATGAAAGCATACTGTAGTAAAAAAGAAAAGTGAAAAGTTAATAAAAAACTGAGCACCGCCGTAATGAATACAGAGGAATTGTTGGTCCTTCAGAAGGAGGAAATAGTGATTTTTCAACTATTGATATTTAAAACAGATCGCGGTTTTTTGCGGTTTTTGGGGAGAGAAATATCATAGCTATAATTTTGAAAATCTTGTAATACAAGATTGTTAGAGTTGGAGAGATTATTATAAAAATTAATCGCTAGTTTTTCAACATATTCAACAAAAACTGGGGATAGAGATGCCATATCGTATTTCCGCATTTCTGAAGAACCAAGGCGAATCCGTGATCATTCGGATAATTTTGTTTTGCAGTTTTTCGAGAATTGTGATGTTTGCTTTAGAAGTAGAGGCCCAAACTGGACTCGCATATCCTATAATGGGTCTGAGGTATGAAAGGTAGATTAGCTTTTTGTTCAATTGTTAATGAGGAGTTTTTACGTATTAAAGGAAAGAAATTTCTTAATTGGTTACTAAATTTATTGCGAAAGTATTTTAATGTAATGGTTAAGATTCTTATCTAATATCACACCTAAATATTTTGCTTCTTTAGATCAGGAACTGTTAGTATTATAAATGGTTATGTTTAGGAGTATTAAATTTATTTTTCCTAGTAAATAGTATTCCTTCAGTCTTCGCGACGTTAAGTTTATTCTTCAATTGTTAAGCCAATTTCAAGTTCATAGATATAATTTTGTAGATTTTTCTGTATAATGTGTGTGCGCCGCCATTGAATAATTAAAGCTGTATCATCTGCGTAAAGAGTTAAAATAATTTTGTGATCTTGACGAATGTTAATAATGGAATTGTTTTTTAACTGCTTTCAGACGTCTTAATCGCAATTAATTTTTGTTTTTGCATATATCTACGAATAGATGGCGCCAGATAAACTTAAAAAAATGAATGAAAATTATTTAAAAAGGACTTTCTGGAATATAGTGAAAAAAAAAGTAGGAATTGACTTTAAAATTGTTTTTTTATATTACTTGCTTCATATTATACGAAATAACTCCTTCAGATCAACAATTTATTATACGTGTAAGTAAGTTACATAACATCAATGCATGTTGATGGTGTTCATGAGTAGATGCCCTAAAAAAAGAATGGTACTGGAACTTCCACTCTTATAATGAACAAAATTGATGACTTCTAAAAATTGTCACCGCTCATGTTCGAAAACATAACCGATTTTTAGAAAAATCAGGAAAGTCTTTGAAAGGATCACAACATTTCAGCCAAATTTTAAGAGTTTATAGCAAATTGATATATTTAATAAGTGGTGTTATGAATAATAGCAATTTAAAAAAGAAGAAGTAAGAAATTATGATACAATAATGGTTTAACATAAAAAATAAAAATAATAATAATATCAGATAATGATAATAAATAATCAGAGGAATTTTTGTATTTTGCTATTAAGAAGAATAATGACAACTGACGTCATATAGCTTTAAAGTAAAATTCATTTTGAATTAAATTAATGTAAAGTTTACAACAGAAAAATTAGGAAAAAAAAAAAAAAAAATTAACGATGGAAATACCAATTTAATTCATTTCTTTACATGCAGACCTTTTTTACTTAATCTTAGTACAAATATGTAGTATGTGTTTTGCCGTTTACATCAAACGTATATCATGGAATATAACTGTTATTCTTAATGGTTATTGTTATACGTTATGAAATAGTTTGGAAAGATATTTAAAAAATGGAAATATTAAATTTTTATGACCAAATAAGTTATCTAACTAATTTTCTAGCACTGCAGCCCATAATGGGCCAAGGCCGTCTGCTTGCTGGCAGAAATCGAGACAGGAGAGTGTTGTCGTTTTACAAGATAGAGTTGTCAGCCCTACGTCCTACAGTCATATCATTCCAGGACATACGGTTTAATGTGGATTCCCAACAATTACAAGCATCCATGTCACATTCGAGATCGAGCCCGAAGCCTGTGTCACCCAGCGCTACAGCTTTTATTGCTCTACCATTAGGTACCCACACAAGCTACCACACAGTCTTGATGTTTCAACAAACCTCACAAAATGTTGTTCTATATTTGTGTGGGTTTTTTTTAAACTCTTTTCAAAATAACTAACTAATTTTTTTAAGTAAATAATGTACTTTTATTATACGCGTATGCAAGTTACAATACATCAATGCATGTTCATGGAGATTAGTTTATATCCCTTAAACACGAATGGTATCGTAATCTTCTGCGCCAATACCGAACAAAACTGATAGCTGCTAAACATTTTCACCACTCATGTCCGAAAACATAAGCAATTTACCAGAAATAGAAGAAAAGTTCATAATTGATCATAACATTTCGGCCAAATTTTTATAGTTTATAGCAAATTGATATATTTAATAACTGGTATTATGAAATATAGCAATTTTAAGTCGTCTGGCATATATATATTTTTTATATTTCATCCAGGAAGATATTGTACAGTGTAATTTCCTTATCACTTTTTCAATTCCTTCTATTAGCTTACACTCTTCCTATATATATCGTGTTCAAATTTTCAATCGTTCATAAAATACTTTCTATTCATCCACTCGAGTAAGTAATTCAGTAATTAAATTTAATTGATTAATTTAAGTCTTTTTTTTTTTTCTAGACTTAAGTTGCATATATCTACGAATAGATGGAGCCAGATAAACTTAAAAAATGAACGAAAATCATTTATAAAGGACTTTCTGGAATATAGTGAAAAAAAGGTAGGAATTGACTAAAAAATTTCTTTTTATATTACTTGTTTCATATTATATGAAATAATTCCTTCAGGATCAACAATTTATGATACGTGTAAATAAGTTACATAACATCAATACATGTTGATGGAGTTCCTCAGTAGATATCCTCTAAAAGAGAATGACATTGCAACTTCCACACTAATTAGGAACAAAATTGATAACTTCTAAAAATTGTCACCGCTCATGTTCGAAAACATAAACGATTTCCAGAAAAGCCAGTAGAAACTTCGATAAAATCGTATTTCTGCCAAATTTTAATAGTTTATAGCAAATTGTTATATTTAATAAGTGGTATTATGAATAACAGCAATTTTATGTCTTCTAGAATATACATTTTGGCCTGAATGGCCGAGTGGCTAGCGCTCTGGCGCTCTGTACCACAGGTTTCGGGTTCGAGTCCCGGCGGTGCCATGGATGTTTGTAGCGGAATCCACTTTAAACTGTTAGGTCCCGATCTGTTTAGCCTAATGTGTGCACAAGATGACCGTAGTGCGATAAACCAAACCAAACCAAATCCGCTCTGGCGCTCGGTACTACAGGTTTTGGGTTCCAGTCCTATTTGGATATTTGTAGGTTCACTCGGAATCCCCTTTAAAACCGTAGGTCCCGGTCTAATATGATGGTAGAGCGTTGCGGAGGTATTGTTACTCCGCGTCCGTAGCGTATCTTCAAGTTACACGCACCTCCTGAGCAGTGCTAAGCGAGTAACGTCTGTGCAGCGCTTGCCTTAAGACATCAAGGAAAATTGTCTAAGTGCCAACCGCATTAAAACAGAAAAAAATTTTTTTCGACTGTCTAGATTTGGTTTGGTTTGTCGCTCTACGGTCATCTTGAGCACACATTGTGAATAAAAAGAATGGGACCTAAAATTTAAAGTTGATTCCGAACCCCGTAAACATCCATGGCACCGCAGGGACTCGAACCAGAAACCTATGGTGCAGAGCGCCAGCCACCATACCCCTTAACTCTCTAAAAGTTTTCACCACTCATGCCGAAAACATAAGCGATTTCCAGCAAAAAATTAGGCAACTCATATTATCGGTAGTACTGTGACGACGACGACGACGACGATTTGTAGGTTTACGGAGCTCCTTGGTATGGGTAACCGCTAACTCCTTCTTTGCATGTGAGAGGAAAGTTACTTTAGCTTTAAGGCCATTGCATTAAAAATAAAACAATTAAAATAGAGATAATAATATATGGAGAATAGAAGTTTTTTTTTCTTTTTTCAATAAAGTATTTAATAATTATTAATTATAATTTAATAATTAAAATAATAAAGTAAAAAGAGGATTTTGAAGAATTACAAAATGAATGTAGTTTGAAAGAGAACTTAAAAATAAAAATACTTTCAACAGGTTAATCTAATTCAAAAAGGAGTACAAGTTAAAAATAACAAAAACGTTTAAGAGCAGTTTGTTAAGAGAGGATGAACTGGTAATGACGGGGAAATCTGCGAGTCGTACAAGGGCAGTTGCAAGTGAACGATAGAAGAGCAGAGCCTGGGGAGGGGAAACGAAAATGTTTCGACTACCAAGTCCTGTAAACAATATAGTCACTACGTGGCATTGTTAGATGGTTTGGAGCATATACAGTTGGCAAACATTTGTAGCTTGTCAGCTTTATTGTTGGTAGAATTAATTTGATCGATTAAATTTGGAAAATTTTTGATATCAGTGAAAAGGGAAATAAATTCTTTCATTAATATAACAGCATTTTGGAATAAGTTGAGATCTTCAATGCCAGGTAGTGAACTTGGTTGGTTTTGATTTACAAAATTTGAAGGAGGTACAGCTGCAGTTGCGTTTACGTTGTTTTTAAGCATGGAAGCAAAACTGAAGTTTGGGGTAACTTGTCTAGGAGGAATGACTTTGGGATAGGCAGCCTGTCTCTTAGAGTAAGTATTTATCTTTAGAAATTTCGGGCAGCCCCTCCAAGCTGCTAAGTGTCGTGTAGCATTGCAATTAATGCATTTTGGCACCTCAAGCTTCCGTTCAATTGGACACTCCTTATCGGTAGTACTGCAGACAAATTCTAACAGTTTATGGCAAATTAATATATTTAATAAGTGGTGTTATAAATTATAGCTATTTTAAGTCTTCTGGCACATACATAATTTCTATTTTACCTAAGAAGATGTTGTGCAGTGTAATTTCCTTATCACTATTTTCATATTATATGGAAAAGATTCTTAAGTATGAGCATTTTCTTAATCTATCTTTACATTCGAAAGAATACCCTGAATATTTTTGTATGCATTTTTAAATTGAAGAATCAGAAGAAATGTTTTGTTCTGCCATTAGATATTTTCTTGCATTACATTAGTATAGCTCAAAATTTTAAGGAATAACAGTGATAAGTAGGTAGATAGCATATTGGTTGATTAAGAAATATGTTAAATGGGAATGTTTCATCCTAAACAGCAAAAAAAAGTGTAATGAAAACTGACGTAATAGAGTTTTAAGGTAAATTTCGTTTTGAATTAAATTAATATAAAATTTACAATGGAGAAAGCAGAAAAAAAAGAAAAACCAAATTAATAAAGGAAATACCAATTTAATTCATTGCCTTACCCAGACCTTTTAATGAGTATTACTACAAATCTGTCGTATGTATTTTGCGGTATACGTCAAACGTGTATCATTGAATACAACTATAATTCTAGATGATTATTATTGTACGTTATGAAATACTCAGGAAATACATTAAAAAAGAAATACTAAATTTATATGATTAAAAAAATGTCCATCACTCAGTCTTAATGTTTTAGCGAACCTCACAAAATTTTGTCATTTAATTACAATGAATTCTTCTCAAAATAACCAACAATTTTTTCTATGCAAATAATATATGTTTATTAGAGTTACTACTTACAAGTTACTATACATCAATGTATGTTGATAGAGATTAGCATATTGCCCCTTTGAAAGAACAGTATTGGGATTTCAATGCTCATAACGAATAAAATTAATAACTGTTTAAAAATTTCTACCGCTCATATACGAAAACACAAGCGATTTACCAGAAATAGAACAAAGTTTTTCAGTTGATCACAACATTTCAGCCAAATTTTAATAGTTTATAGCATGTTGTTATATTTAATAAGTGGTATTATGAAATATAGCAATTTTAAGTCTTCTGGCATATATAATTTTTTATATTTCATCCAGGAAGATATTGTAAAGTGTATTTCCCTTATCACTTTTTCATTTCCTTCTATTAGCTCGCAGTATCCCTATATATATCTTGCCGACATCTTCAATCGTTTATAAAATACTTTTTATTAATCGAGACAAGTTCAAATCTTTTTTTGAACTTGTAGTGGATGACAGCTCTTCAAATATTAATTCAGTAATTAAATTTAATTAATTAATTTAATTTTTTTTTTTAGGCTTAAGATGCATATATCTACGAATAGATGGCGCCAGACAAACTTTAAAAAATGAATGAAAATTATTTTTAAAGTCAGAAAATTTTCTGGAATGTAGTGGAAAAAAAAAGTAGGAATTGACCTTACAATTTTTTTTTATATTACTTGTTTCATATTACATGAAATAATTCCTTCAGGATGAACAATTTATTATATGTGTAATTAAGTTACATAACATCAATCCATGTTGATGGAGTTCATGCCCTCTGAAAGAGAATGACATTGCAACTTCCACTCTAATAACGGACAAAATTGATAACTTCTAAAAATTGTCACCGCTCATGTTCGAAAACATAAACGATTTCCAGAAAAGCCAGTAAAGCTTTGATAAAATCAAAACACATCAGCCAAATTTTAATAGTTTATAGCAAATTGATATATTTAATAAGTGGTGTTATGAATAACAGCAATTTTATGTCTTCTAGAATATACGTTTTTTATTCGAGTGGCTAGAGCTCTGGCTCTCTGTACCACAGGTTTCGGGTTCGAGTCCCGGCGGTGCCATGGATGTTTGTAGTGGTTCGGAATCCACTTTAAACCGTAGGTCCCTGTCCTAATAGGAGCGTAGAGCGTTGCGGGGGCATTGTTACGTCTCGTCCGTATCTTCAAGTTACACACGCGCCCCCTGGGTAATGCAAAGTGAGTAACGTCTGTGCAGCGCTTGCCTTAAGGCATCCAAAACCAAGCTGTCTAAGTGTTTTGCCAGCTGCATTGAAACAAAAAAATTTACGCAGGAAGACATTGTACAGCGTAATTTCCCTTGTCACTTTTCTTATATTATATAAAAAAATTTCTTAAGTATGAGCATTTTCTAAATCTATCTTTACATTCGAATGAATCACCTGAATATTTTTTGTACGCATTTTTAAATGGAAGAATCAGAAGAAATTTTTATATTCTGCCATTTAGAAGATTAATGACAACCGACGTGCTATAGTTTTAAGGTAAATTTCTTTAGAAACTAAATTAATATAAAATTTACAACGGAGAAAGCAGAAAAAAAGAAAAACAAAATTAATAAAAGAAATAACAATTTTATTCATTGCCTAATCCAGGACTTTTTACTTAGTATTACTACAATTCTGTCGCAGATATTTTGCCGTTTACATCAAATGTATATCACTGAATACCACTGTAATTCGGAATGGTTGTTATTGTACGTTATGAAATACTCTGGAACTGCACTGGTGTCCAAAAGTTAAGCATAAATCGTAAAATGCGATAAACATGGAGTAAATATTCGTAAAATTATTCCAAATTTCTTGCCGATATTAATTGGGTGAAGAAGAAACATTGGGTTTATGCAAAACGTTTCAATCGACTACGTCCTGCGCGAAACACCTGCGCATGTCGGAACACAGAGAAACCGATTCACGCAGCACAGGCAGTTCAGACAAGTTTCGTGCAACTGCTGTGCGAAGGAACGTTTTTAACCACCAAACAAGGTGAATGATGGCACAATGACGCCAATTGGACATGTTTGCGAAAGTAAGAATCGTTGGAATGCTGGAATCCGGACGATCACAAAACGAAGTGTCTCGAATTTTGAATGTGGACCCGACAATCAGTATCAGGTCGACCAAGAGTCACAACTCCTAGCCAAGACAAATATCTGGTAATAAGTGCGCGACGTCAGAGGGGCAGTACTGCCAGAGCACTGGGTTCGGCGCTCACAGTCGCCACAGGAATACGAATTTCGAGACAAACTGTTTACAGGAGACTCAATCATGCTGGCCTGTATGCCAGAAGACCAGCAGTTTGCATTCCCCTCACGTCTGCGCATAAAGATATTAAATACGAAATTTTAAACTTGTATGATAAAAAAAAAAATAAGGTCCATCATTCAGTCTTAATGTGTCTGGGAACCTCACAAAATTTTGTTCTATAAAGTGCGTTATTTTTAAACACTTCGCAAAATAAATAAAAAAAATTTTATATTCCAAAATATACGATTATTATACGCGTATGTAAGTTATTTTATATAAATGCATGTTAATGGAGATTAGTAGATAGGCCCTAAAAGAGAACGGTATTGGGATATCTCATGCTAATAACGAACAAAATAGTTAACTGCTAAAAATTTTCCCCACTCTTGTCCGAAATCATAACCGTTTTACAGAAAAGGTATGAAAACAATATCTTCATGGATAAATTAAAAAATGCATATTTCAGAAGACTTAAAATTGCTAGATGTAATAATACTATTTATTAAATGTATCAATTTGCAGTAACTATTAAAAATTGGCTAGATTGTTGTCGTTGGTTTGGGTCAATCTTCCTGCGTAAAATATGGTTTATTTTGTGTTTTCGTACCTTTTCTGGAAAACGGTTATGTTTTCGGACAAGAGTGGAGAAACTTTTAGCAGTTAACTATTTTGTACGTTATTAGCATGGAAAATCCCAATACCGTTCTCTTTAGGGCCTATCTACTAATCTCCATCAACAGGCATTGATATAAAATAACTTACATACGCATATAATAAGCATGTATTTTTGCGTATATTTTGCGAAGAGTTTAAAAATAACGCACGTTAGATGAGCTTATTTTTTTTGTCATACAAGTTTAATATTCTTTTTTTTTCATATCTTTCTTACGTTTTTCATAACGTACAACAATAAACATTAAGAATTTCAGTGGTATTCAGTGATATACGTTTCATGTAAACGGAAAAATATCTGCGACAGAATTGTAGTATTACTAAGTAAAAAGTCCTGTATAAGGCAATGAATAAAATTATTTCTTTTATTAATTTGGTTTTTCTTTTTTTCTGCTTTCTCCGTTGTAAATTTTATATTAATTTAGTTTCTAAAGAAATTTACCTTAAAATATATCACGTCAATTGTCATTATTCTTCTAAATGGCAGAATGTAAAAATTCCTTCTGATTCTTCTATTTAAAATTGCATGCAAAAAATATTCACTTCGAGATTCACTCGAATGTTAAGATAGATTAAGAAAATACTCTCATACTTAAGGAACTTTTCTATATAATATGAAAAAAAGTGATAAGGAAATTACACTGTACAATATTTTCCTGCGTAAAATATAAAAAATATATATTCTCGAAGACATAAAATTGCTGTTATTCATAACACCACTTATTAATTATATCAATTTGCAATAAACTATTAAAATTTGGCTGAAATGTTGTGATTTTTACAAAGTTTTCGTGACTTTTCATGAAATCGCTTATGTTTTCGAACTTGAGCGGTGAAAATTTTTAGAAGTTCCAATACTATTCTTTTTTAGGGGGTGTCTACTCATGAACTCCATCAACATGCATTGATGTAATGTAACATGCACACGCGTATAATAAACATATGTTATTTACATAGACAAAATTGTTGTTTAGTTTGAGAAGAATTTATAAAAAAAACCTCGTAATTTTAGGACAAAATTTTGTGAGATTCGCTAAAACATTAAGACTGAGTGATGGAACTTTTTAATCATACAAGCTTAATGTTTCTTTTTTAATATATATTTCCTGAGAATTTCATAACTTATAATAATAACCATCAAGAATTACATTTGTATTCAATGACAGACGTGTGACGTATACCGTAAAATGCATACGACAGATTTGTAGTAATACTAAGTAAAAAAACCTGGGTAAGCCAATGAATAATATTGGTATTTCCTTCACTAAATTATTATTACCTTTTTTTCTGTTGTAAATTTTACATTATTTTAATTCAAAATGAAATTTACCTTAAAACTATATCACGTCAGTCTTCTTAATAGCGAAATGAAAAAATTACTTCTGATTCTTCAATGTAAAACTGCGTACAAAATTATACAGGAGATTCATTCGAATGTTCAGATAGATCCTGAACTGATCCTGAACGAACTTTTCTATATAATACGAAAAAAAGTGATAATGGAAATTACACTGTACAATATCTTCCTGAATAATATATAAAAAATGTATATTCTTGAAGACATAAAATTGCTATAATTCATAACACCACTTGTTAAATATACCAATTCGCTATAAACTACTAAAATTTGGCTGAAATGTTGTGATCAATTGTGAAGTTTTCTTCTATTTCTGGTAAATTGCTCATGTTTTCGTGTATTAGTGGTGGAAATTTTTAATAGTTATTCGTTTTGTTCTTCATTAGCGTAGAAGTTCCGATACCATTCGTGTTTAAGGGATATCAACTAATCTCCATCAACATGCATTGGTGTAAAGTAACTTACATACGCGTATAAGAAAAAAGTATATTATTTGCTTATAAAAAAATAGTTGGTTATTTTAAAAGAGTTTAAAAAAAACCCACACAAATATAGAACAACATTTTGTGAGGTTTGTTAAAACATCAAGACTGAGTGGTAGCTTGTTTGGGGACCTAATGGTAGAGCAATAAAAGCTGTAGCGCTGGGTGACACAGGCTTCGGGCTCCATCTCGAATGTGACATGGATACTTGTAATTGTTGGGAATCCACATTAAACCGTATGTCCTGGAATGATATGAATGTAGGACGTAGGGCTGACAATTCTATCTTGTAAAATGATAACACTCTCCTGTCCTCCATTCTGCCAACAAGCAGACGGCCTTGGCCCATTATGGGCTGCAGTGCTAGGAAATTAGTTAGATAACTTATTTGTTTTAAATTTATAACTTTTTTATATTTACTTATTTATTACTTTTTAACTTATTTATATTTTTTTAAATATCTTTCCAAACTATTTCATAACGTATAATAATAACCATTAAGAATAACAGTTATATTTAATGATATACCTTTGATGTAAACAGCAAAACACATACGACATATTTGTAGTAAGATTAAGTAAAAAAGGTCTGCATGTAAAGAAATGAATTAAATTGGTATTTCCTTCGTTAATTTTTTTTTTTTTCATTTTTCCTGCTTTTGCTGTTGTTAATTTTGCATTATTTTAATTCAAAATGAAATTTACCTTAAAACTATATCACGTCAATTGTCATTAACCTTCTAAATGGCAGAATGTAAAAATTCCGTCTGACTCTTCAATTTAAAAAAGTATACAGTATTCACCCGAACGTTAAGCTAGTTCCCGCTGATCCTGAAGGAACTTTCAATATAATATGAAACAATTAATATAAAAAAGAAAATTTAAAGTCAATTCGTACTTTTTTTTTTTCACTATATTGCAGAAAGCCCTTTATAATTAATTTTCATTCGTTTTTTTTATTTTTATCTGGTGCCATCTATTGGTAGATATATGCAACTCAAATATAAACAAATTTTTAATTAATTAATTCAATTTAATTACTGAATTAATATTTGAAAAACTGTATTAGCATCCAGTGTCATCCACTACAAGTTTTAAAAAAATGTATTTGAACTTGAGTGGATGAATAAAAAGTATTTTATGAAAGATTGAAAATTTGATCAAGATATATATATATAGGGAGAGTGTGAGCTAATAGAAAGAATTGAAAAATGTATAATATAGAAGACTTAAAATAGCTGTAATTCATAATACCACTTATTAAATTAATGCTACACTTTCGTGCCTTTTCTGGAAATCGCTTACGTTTTCAAATTTGAGCGGTGAAAATTTTTAGTGTTATCAATTTTATTCGTTATTAGCTTGGAAATACCAATACCGCTATTTTTTAGGGGCTATCTACTAATCTCTATCAACACTCAGTGATATTACATACTCGTTTAATAAACATATTTTATTTGCATATAAAAAAATTGTTATTTTGAGAAAAGTTTTTTAAAAAACCCACGCAATCTTAGGACATAATTTTGTGAGGTTTGCTAAAACATTAAGACTGAGTGAGGAAACTTTTTGATCATACAAGCTTAATATTTCTTTTTTAATATCTATCCTAAGTATTTCATAATGTATTTTAATAACCATTAAGAATTACAGTTGTATTCAGTTATATACTTTTGATGTAAAAAGTAAAATATATATGACAGTTTTGTAGTAATACTAAGTAAAAACACTTTAAACACTTCGCAAAAATATACGCAAAAATATATGCTTATTATATGCGTATGTAAGTTATTTTATATCAATGCCTGTTGATGGAGATTAGTAGATAGGCCCTAAAAGAGACGGTATTGGGATTTCCATGCTAATAACGTACAAAATAGTTAACTGCTAAAAAGTTTCTCCACTCTTGTCCGAAAACATAACCGTTTTCCAGAAAAGGAACGAAAACACAAAATCAACCATTTTTTACGCAGGAAGATAGACCCAAAACCAACGACAACAATCTAGCCAATTTTTAATAGTTACAGCAAATTGATACATTTAATGAATGGTATTATTACATCTAGCAATTTTAAATCTTCTGAAATATGCATTTTTTAATTTATCCAGATATTGTACAGTGTAATTTCCCTTACCACTTTTTTCATATTAGGTAGAAAAGTTACTTCAGGATTGAGAAAATACTGAATCCTGAAGGAACTTTTAAAAAGGAATTTTTTGTAATTTTTGATCCTGAAGGAACTGAACCTGAATGAATGTTTAAATTCTGAATTAATCTACTTAAACATTCGAATTAATCTCCTGAATATTTTTCTTGCATGCGTTTTTAAACAGACGAATAAAAAGAAATTGTTACATTCTGCCATTTAGAAGATTAATGACAGCTGATGTAATAGAGCTTTAAGGTAAATTTCATTTTGAATAAAAATAATGTAAAATTTCTTACAGAAAAAGCAGGAAAATCGAAAAAAATTTAATGAAGGAAATACGAATATTATTCATTGCCTTACCCAGATCTATTTAATGAGTATTACTACAAATCTGTCGTATACATTTTGCGGTCACACGTCTATCATTGAATACAACTGTAATTCTTGATGATTATTATTATACATTATGAAATACTCAGGAAATATATTAAAAAAGAAATATTACTAATATGATTAAAAAAAAAAGGTTCATCACTCAGTCTTAATGTTATAGCGAACCTCACAAAATTTTGTCCTATAATTACGCGGATTTTTTTTAAATTCTTCTCAAACCGCAAAACAATTTTTTTTTCTATGTAAATAACATATATTTATTATACGCGTGTGCAAGTTACATAACATCAATGCATGTTGATGGAGATCAGCATATAGCCCCTGAAAATGAATGGTATCGGGATTTTCACGATAATAACAACCAAAATTAATAACTTCTAAAAATTTTTACCGCTAATGTTCGAAAACATAATAGATTTCCAGAAAAAACAGGAAGGCTTTGAAAGAATCACTACATTTCAGCCAAATTTTAATAGTTTATAGCAAATTGAAATATTTAATAAGTGGTGTTATGAATAATAGCAGTTTTAAATCTTCTAGAAAATATATTTTTTTATATTTTACGCAGGAAGATATTGTACAGTGTAATTTCCATTATAACTTTTTTTCATATTATATGGAAAATTTTCTTCAGGATCAGCTTTTTCTTAATCTATCTTAACATTCGAATGAATCTCCTGAATATTTTTTTGATTCATTGTAAATGGAAGAATCAGAAGAAATTTTTATATTCTACCATTTAGGAGATTAATAACAACTGACGTGATACAGCTTTAAGGTAAATTTCATTTTGAATTAAAATAATGTAAAATTTCCAACAGAAAAATTATGAAAAATGAAAAAAAAAAAAAATTAATTATGGGAATACTAATTTCATCATTGGCTTTACCCAGACTTTCTTACTTAGTATTACTACAAATCTGTCGTATATACTTTGCCGTTTACATGAAACGCATATTATTGAATGTAACTGTACTTCTTAATGGTTATTATTATAAATTATGAATTACTTAGGAAAGATATTAAAAAAGAAATATTGAACTTGTATATGAAATAAGTTTCATCACTCAGTATTTTTGTAATATACTGAAAGCAATAACGATGGAAACATCATGATGAACATACAGATAAAAAATTTCTTTCATTTGACTATTAGTTTTGAATGTTTAGATTTCTTTTTTTTTTTAATCATAACCCAAACAAAATCTAATATTGCGATTAGTGAACAAACCTTGCTCAATTTCTATTGAGTATTTTCTTCATATTTTCGAAGCATTTCTACCCATCCTATCTGAAACTTGACTGTGTAAAACGTGCATGGGTTTTGGTCAAATAACTCTAATGCATTTTACTTTTCATGTACTTGCGCCAACCAGCTGCATATGTTAAACACATAATACTGTAAGAGAAATAATATTTTCCTAATATAGTGAACCTGCAACGACGCTAATAAAATTATTCTAATCATTAATATAGAAAGTAAGGAATTGTTTTTGATTCGTTGGATTGAGATTGAATTGAATCGTTGATTGATTGTTGGTTTGATTTTGAATTGTTGATATTTTCGGACTGCATTGGTCGCGCAGAAATTTTAAACCTCCGTCCTGGTAAAAATAGGGTTCTTGTCGATTGGTCTACGATACTGCCAGTGTGAAAAAATTTTTAAATTTATACAATAATTTTATAGATAAATAATTGAATAAAATTACAAATAAATAAACTAGTTAAAAATATTTAGAGAGATAAAAAAAAAAAGTACAGAAGGATAGGAATTAAAATTACAAAATTAAGCATACTGTAGTAAAAAAGAAAAGTGAAAAGTTAATAAAATAATTGAGCACCGCCGTAATGAATACAGAGGAAGGAGTTGGTCTTTTTTTGGTAATTTCTGGAATATAGTGAAAAATAATAGGATTGACTAAAAAAACTTTCAGACGTCTTATATTACTTTTTTCATTTAGATTAATTGCATATATCTACGAATTTATGATGGCGTGTAGATAAACTTACAAAATGAATGAAAATTATTGATAAGTTTCTCAGCAGATATCCTGAAAAAAGTAGGAATCGACATTGCAACTTTCATATTATTACGAACAAAATTGATAACTAAAAATTGAATCACCGCTCATGTTCGAAATCAAAAAAACATAAGCGATTTCCAGAAAAGCCAGTAGAAACTTCGATAAAATCAGAACATTTCAGCCAAATTTTAATAGTTTATAGCAAATTGTTATATTTAATAAGTGGTGTTAGAATAACAGCAATTTTATGTCTTCTAGAATATACATTTTTGGCCGAGTGGCTAGCGCTCTGGTTCTCTGTACCACAGGTTTCGGTTTCGAGTCCCGACGGTGCCATGGATGTTTGTAGTGGTTCGGAATCCACTTTAAACCGCGGGTTCCGGTCCTAATAGGAGCGTAGAGCGTTGCGGGGTCATTGTTATTTTGCGTCCGTATCTTCAAGTTACACGCCCCCCTGGGTAATGCAAAGTGAGTGACGTCTGTGCAGCGCTTGCCTTAAGGCATCCAAGACCAAACTGTCCTAAGTGTTTTCCAGCTGGATTGAAACAAAAAAAAATTTTACGCAGCAAGACATTGTAAAGCGTAATTTTACCTTGTCACTTTTCTTATATTATATAAAAAGTTTCTTAAGTATGAGCATTTTCTTAATCTTGTTTACATTCGAATGAATCACCTGAATATTATAGAAGATATTTTTATATTCTGCCATTTAGAAGATTAATGACAACCGACGTGCTATAGTTTTAAAGGTAAATTTCTTTAGAAACTAATTAATATAAAATTTACAACGGAGAAAGCAGAAAAAAGAAAAACCAAAGTAATAAAAGAAATAACAATTTTATTCATTGCCTAATCCAGGACTTTTTACTTAGTATTACTACAATTCTGTCGCAGATATTTTGCCGTTTACATCAAATGTATATCACTGAATACCACTGTAATTCGGAATGGTTGTTTTGTACGTTATGAAATACTCAGGAACTACACTGGTGTCCAAAAGTTAAGCATAAATCGTAAAATGCGAAAACATGGAGTAAATATTCGTAAAAATATTCCAAATTTCTTGTGGATATTAATTGGGTGAAGAAGAAACATTGGGTTTATGCAAAATGTTTCAATCGACTACGTCCTGCGCGAAACACCTGCGCATGTCGGAACGCAGAGAAACCGATTCACGCAGCATAGGCAGTTCAGACAAGTTTCGTGCAACTGCTGTGCGAAGGAACGTTTTTAACCATCAGACAAGTTGAATGATGGCACAATGACGCCAATTAGACATGTTCGCGAAAGTAAGAATCGTTGGAATGCTGGAATCGGACGATCACAACACGAAGTGTCTCGAATTTTGAATGTGGACCAGTCTGTGATCTCAAGACTGTGGCAGAGGTTTCAAAGAACGGGAGATGTTACCCGACAACCAGTATCAGGTCGACCAGGAGTCACAACCCCTAGCCAAGACCGATATCTGGTAATAAGTGCGCGACGTCAGAGGGGCAGTACTGCCAGAGCACTGGGTTCGGCGCTCACAGTCGCCACAGGAATACGAATTTCGCAACAAACTGTTTACAGGAGACTCAATCATGCTGGCCTGTATGCCAGAAGACCAGCAGTTTGCATTTCCCTCGCGTCAGCGCATAAAGATATTAAACACGAAATATTAAACTTGTATGCTAAAAAAAAAAAAATAAGGTCCCTCACTCAGTCTTAATGTGTCAGGGAACCTCACAAAATTTTGTGCAATAAAGTGCGTTAATTTTAAACACTACGCAAAATAAATAAAAAATTTTATATGCAAAAAATATATGCTTATTATACGCGTATGTATGTTATTTTATATAAATGCATGTTCATGGAAATTAGTAGATAGGCCCTAAAAGAGATCGGTATTGCGATATATCCATGCTAATAACGAACAAAGTAGTTAACTGCTAAAAATTTTCCCCACTCTTGTCCGAAATCATAACCGATTTCCAGAAAAGGTATGAAAATCCAAAACGAACGACAACAATCAAGCCAGTTTTTATTAGTTACAGCAAATTGATACATTTAATAAGTGGTATTATTACATTTTAGCAACATTAAGTCTTCTGAAATATGCATTTTTTCAATTTATCCATGAAGATATTGTATAGTGTAATTTTCCTTCAGAATTAATCACAACACTTCGACGACGACGACGACGATTTGTAGGTTGACGGTGCTCCTTGGTTGTTGTGTAACCGTTAACTTCTTCATATGAAAGGAAGTTACTTTAGCTTTAAGCCCATTGCATTAAAAAATAACACTTTTTTTTTTTTTTCTAATGCAGCTGGCAAACACTTAGACAGCTTTGTCTTGGATGCCTTAAGGCAAGCTCTGCACAGACGTTACTCACTTTGCATTACTCAGGGGGCGCGTGTAACTTAAAGTTAAGCCACGGACGCGGAGTAACAATGCCCCCGCAAAGCTCTACGATCATATTAGACCGGGACCTACGGTTTAAAGTGGATTCCGAACCACTACAAACATCCATGGCACCGTCGGGACTCGAACCCGAAACCTATGATACCGAGCGCCACAGCCCTAGCCATCGGCCATTCAGGCTCAAAAAAATAATCACTTAATATAGAGATAATAATATATGGAGAAGAGAATTTTTTTTCTTCTTTTCCATAAAGTATTTAATAATTATTAATTAATTTAATAATTAAAATAATAAAGTAAAATGAGGATTTTGAAGAATTAGAAACTGAACGTAGTTTGAAAGAGAATTTAAAAATAAAAATAGTTTAATGTAATCCAAAAAGGTGTACAAGTTAAAAATAACAAAAACGTTCAAGAGCAGTTTGTTAAGAAACGATGAACTTCTAATGACGGGGAAATCTGCGAATCGTACAAGGTCAGTTGCAAGTGAGCGATAGAAGTATGCTTTTAAATTGAAGAATCAGAAGGAATTCGATTAAGAAGAATAGTGACAACTGGCGTGATATAGTTTTAAGTTAAATTTCTTTTGAATTAAAATAATGCAAAATTTACAACAGAAAGAGCAGGAAAAAGGAAAAAAAAATTATGAAAGAAATTTAATTTAATTCATTTCTTTAAATGCAGACCTTTTTACTTAATATTACTACAAATATGTCGTATGTGTTTTGCTGCTCATATCAAACGTTTATTATTGAATATAACTGTAATTCTTAATGGTTATTATTTTATGTTATGACATACTTCGGTAAGATATTAAAAAATAAATTTTAAACTTCTATGATCAAAAAAGGTTCATTACTGAGACTTAATATTTTAGGGAACCTCACAAAATTGTGTCCTATAAATACGTGGGTTTTTATAAAAACTCTTCTCAAAATAACCCACAATTTTCCTTTTTTGCAAATAATACGTGTTTATTATACGTGTATGTAGTATGTTACATTGCATCAATGCATGTTGATGGAGATTAACAGTCAGCCCCTAAAAAAGAACGGTACTGGGATTACCACGCTAATAACGAACAAAATGGATAACTTCTAAAAATTATCACCGCTCATGTTTGAAAACATAAGCGATTTCCAGAAAAAGCACATTAGTTGGAATTAAACACAACATTTCAGCCAAATTTTGATAGTTTATAGCAAATTGATATATTTAATAAGTGGTGTTATGAATTATAGCAGTTTTATGTCTTTTATATTACACATTTTTTACATTTTACCCAGGAAGATATTGTGCAGTGTAATTTGCGTTCTCAGTTTTTCACATTATAAGAGACAATTCCTTCAGGATCAACAATTTATTATACGTGTAAGTAAGTTACATAATATCAATACATGTTGATGTAGTTCGACGACGACGATTTGTAGGTTGACGGAGCTCCTTGGTATGGGTAACCGCTAACTCCTTCTTTGCATATGTGAGGGAAGTTACTTTAGCTTTAAGCCCATTGCATTAAAAATAAAACAATTAAAATAGAGATAATAATATATGGAGAGGAGTTTTTTTTTCTTCTTTTCGATAAAGTATTTAATAATTTTTAATTATAATTTAATAATTAAAATAATAAAGTAATAAGAGGATTTTGAAGAATTACAAACTGAACGTAGTTTGAAAGAGAACTTAAAAATAAAAATACTTTCAATAGATTAATCTCATTCAAAAAGGAGTAAAGTTAAAAATAAGAAAAACGTTTAAGAGCAGTTTGTTAGGTCAGTTGCAAGTGAACGATAGAAGGGCAGAGCCTGGGGAAGGGAAACAAAAACGTTTCGACTACCAAGTCCTGTAAACAATATAGTAACTACGTGGCATTGTTAGATGGTTTGGAGCATATACAGTTGGCAAAGATTTGTAGCTTGTCAGCTTTATTGTTTGTAGAATTAATTTGATTGATTAAATTTGGAAGATTTTTGATATCAGTGAAAAGAAATAATTTCTTTCATTAATATAACAATTTTGGAATAAGTTGAGATCTTCAATGCCAGGTAGTGAACTTGGTTGGTTTTGATTTACAAAAGTTGAAGGAGGTACAGCTGCAGTTGCGTTTACATTGTTTTTAAGCATGGAAGCAAAACTGATGTTTGGGGTAACTTGTCTAGGAGGAATAACTTTTGGATAGGCAGCCTGTGTGTTAGAGTTAGTATTTATCTTTGGAAATTTGGGGCAGCCCGTCCAAGCTGCTAAGTGTCCTGTAGCGTTGCAATTAATGCATTTTGGCACCTCAAGCTTCCCTTCAATTGAACACTCCTTATAGGAGTGTTCTTTACCACATTTAAGACACCTAGGTTTAAATCCACAGTTATTAGCATTGTGATGAAAATTATTACATTTGAAACATTGGAGGGTCATTGGTCGTAAGTTAAATTTCTCAACTTTTACAGTAAAGTATAGCAATCGTTCTAGTTAAAAAATTTCCATGCTTTTTTTGTTCCCTAGCAAGGGTAATCTGCCAGATTGGTAGAGGCTGCTTGGTTTTAGATTTTTTTAACTGGGTTACCTTGTCAAC
This sequence comes from Caerostris extrusa, assembly GCA_021605095.1. Lineage (NCBI taxonomy): Eukaryota > Metazoa > Arthropoda > Arachnida > Araneae > Araneidae > Caerostris > Caerostris extrusa. The sequence goes on along the minus strand of BPLR01013483.1, from coordinate 20,715 downwards.
AGAGAAGCCTAGATTAACTAACTCATATTTGATTTCATTATCAAGAGTTTTAACATAGAGGCCTTTGATAACGACCTTTAAAGGACGTTGATATTTAGGCGTTATCAAAAATATTCGACGGAGTTTTCTGTTAGATATCTGGTTATAGCTCTGTGCTGATTTTCGTTGAAGGGAAACATCTTGATCATTTCACCCGCAATTTTGATGGTAACTTTACTTTCAAAAATTTTGTCAAATTTGGCAAGCATAGTTTTTAGATTTTCTGTTGGCTTGACCATAATGGGTGGCATTTTCTTAACTATAGGGGTGGTATCAGAGTCCTGCTCCTCCTGTTCGTCTACAATAAGTTTGTCAAACGAATTTTTATCTCAACTAAATGTTGAGGATTTTTAGCACAATTGACCTTAGCAATAAGCTTTTGGAGGGCATAGTAAAACCGTCATTATCATGTTCATGATTATTAAGATGGGCAGCATTGCGCTTAATTTGAGAGTTAAAGTTTATAATTTTATGTTTTTTACAAGATGACAATGGGCAAAGCTCAAGTTTGCTTACCTCCCTCATTGCAAGCTGGAGATCATCATGGTGTATCTTCAGCTCTTTAAGGTCATCACCATCGGGAGAATATCCTGTCAGCGCTGCAGCATATGCATTGTAGAGATTCTGTGCAAGGTCCTTCTTGTTGGTCACAGTTGATATGCGTGCACAGCGTTCTTCTTCAGATAGCTTTTCGTGAAATATAGGCGAGGCCAGCAGCTCCGAGGGTATTGACGCACTCGTTGTATCCATAAGTTCTGGATTACTCGCTCCTGGTGCACTTGCCCAAACGGAGTAGTCGATCGTCTCAGCACGCTCCATTCTCCTCCACCACTCATCCTCAGCGGTCTACATCGCTCCTGGTCCAAAGTCAGGTCTCTTAATCTTCCACAGGTAATCCTGGCTCAAACTCCAGATCTTATTCCTACCTTCTCGCCCGCTCTTCCTATCTAGGTTCGCTCAACTCCACTTCTTACAATTAGAGACACAATATTTAACACATTTAAAGTCAGATAATTATAGAGTCGTGGAAGGATTCCACTTCTAAGCTGAAAACCCGATGCTCAGATACGCGCCAAATGCGCACAATATACTTCCTCTCAGGGTGAGAGTCTATAAGCCAACTGACCATTTGTACTGAACACCACGAGGGCGCTCCTGCCAGTGCGTTAGGAAGAATCATGGTTATTCAATATTAATTATAAATCACCGACCACTTCATAAATACATCGTAATGTTTGTTTTTTCCAATTTCAATTAATAAAATCTTACTAGAAAAATGTAGGATAGTTCCAATAAAAGCATAGTAACTATTGAATTATTTTAAAAGATATCTACTCATAAAAAAATACGTCTCAATTTTATCTTAACAAAATGCTTCGCTTCTTGGAATAATATCATTCATTGCACCCAAAAAGGCACGAACGAATTTACCGATAACAGAAAAAGTTTTGTACTGAATGAATATGCTTAAAATTTTCACCCTTTTAATAATAAATAAGTTCTTTTTACAGTGGTAATACATTAAGATAAAAGGAATAAAATTTGCGTATACATTGCTGTAAATGTGTTGTTTCTTTCATTACTGAATTATTTTTAAAAATTAGTTCTCAAATAGCTGTATGCTTAACCAGGTCATATTTAGTCTGTCACATTATGTTTATTAGTTTACTGCTTAAGAAAATTTGTTTATGAAAGGAATATTATAATCTTCTCTTTCACTGGCTCAACAGCTCCATGGTGGGGCAAGCTGTCTGCCTACTGGTAGATTTTGAGACAGAAGATGTTTTCTTTTGATGGAGTAGGGTTGTCAGTCCTACGTCCAACAATTTTATTAGACCGTTACCTACGTTTTTAAGTAGATTCTGGACCACTATAAGCATCCATGACAGCACCGTCACTCGAACCTGAAACCTATGGCACCGAGTGCCAGCCACTCGGCCATCAGGCCCTTAAAGCCTGATGGCCTCACATCAATGCCTTTGCCTGATGGTCTCAGGCCATCAGGCCCAAGTTTAAAGTGGATTCCGGAACATTATCATAACCAAGTGGATTCCGGACCACCATCCGGATTCCAAACATCCATGGCACCGCCGGGACTCGGACCCAAAATCTGTGGCACTGATCGGCTGAGGGCCTTCAGGCCCCTTATATTATAATCTGTTGTTCTAACACGTATTTTCACTCATTCTTGATGTTATCCTAAATGATTCTTATATGACATCGAAAGAGTTTTACCCTTTCGTCAACAAGAGGGTTGTTCGCAACCGGTATCATATTTATCTTTAAGAAATATTTTATTTAAAATTAAAAGAATGAAAATATGAAAAAATGATCTGTATTAACACAACGAGGAATTTTATGAAGAATTACTAATATCCACAACTAATCGAAAATTCTTCGATATAAACTTAATGTGTGTTTTTTTATGTAGAAATCATTGTTTAGTGTATCAAGCAGTTGTGATAGTATGAGATTCATTTCTGAATGTATTTTAATTTAAAATGCTTAACCTTCCTAAATTTGAGTGATCATCGTTGAAAAATGGGCTTCTCTGAATAGATGTAGTTTAGTAGGGCCTCCATTCGATCCCAAGAAATGTTTAATCTGTTACATATTCATCGAATTACATCAGCCATGTGCCGATAATAAAAACATTTATAATTTCAAAATCACTCGTAATGTGATAGTGAACATTTTGTCCTATTTTTTTAAAAAAGAGTTTTTAATAATTTTAAAAAAAATATTCTAAATGCCCTTTTTATAATATTGCATATATTTACGCATGTAGGTCGTATTACTTCAGAAAACATAATGCACGTATTTAATGGGTTTGGTTATTAATCGAAGTGTTTAAAAACATTAATGTTTAAGCAACAATAAAAAAAAACACAGCATCGTGTCTGGAAAATAACATTGATTATAATACAAATCATTCATCAAATCGTCAGAGCTATAGATTATTTAAGAACTTGGTCAAATTCAGTAGCGCATTCATCTTTACTCAAAGTATACCTTGGAGAATATATTATTTGTAATCACATTGCTGCCACACAATTTGTGACAAACACCGCCAAGGAATATCGGAGTTTTGCACCTTCTCTTCTTCTAGACCAGGGATTGGCAAACTTTTTCGGTCGCGGGCCAAAAATTGAAAAAAAAAAAATAATAATGTTTGGCGGACCAAGATAAATTTTTCGAAAATTTGAAAACAATATACAAGTATTACAATAATTGTTAATGAGATGAATGAAATTGCGATTTCATTTTTAAAAGTTCCTTATATTGAGGTTCGAAGTGACATGTACTGATTCTAAGGAACGAGGCTAAATGCTCATCTGTCAGTCTACTTCTGAAATAATTCTTTCTAAGGCTGTAACTTAAAATGCGCAGTCTGCCAGATGTGAGGTTTAATTCACCTATATTGGATTCCCATATGTATGCTTCCGAGAAAGAGATAACGCTTGTTGGTGCCAATCTACAGCTATAACTAACAAAGAACTTCCGCTTTTAACACTTTGAAAATTGAAAGCTATTTGTGCTAGCTATTTTCGTCGATTTATGTTTTGTAGAACAAAAATAGAGAAAGTAAAAGATCATCTGTCCTTTGAAAAAAAAAAAAAGAAAAAAATATTTAATCAAAGTAGAAAAGGAGATGGATATATAATATATATTTCTTTTAATTTGCCTCTATCCGAAGGTTCTATCCGCGGACCGGATGGAACCTTCCGGCGGGCAGGAGTTTGCCCATTCCTGTTCTAGACCAACTTTAAGGCTAAGTCACTTCGTAATATAGATGCGAATCTTTTGATCGGGATCACTTTTCAAACCAAACTCCTTTAATTATGAGCCAAACGCCATTTGCAGGACTTTCCCGAGTACAAGTTCTATTAAAATAGAATCTATTAAAATCAAGTATATTTCATAATGTATGGAAAAAAATGGAATAATAATATCTTAATGTTTTTTTATCTTTTGCAATATCTATTTTATACGGCCAATGTAACTTGTTAGCTTTACTTGACCAAAATTCATCAAGTCAATTGAATAAAAAATAAATCGATGATAATACAGTTAATAAAAAATAATCGACATTTGATAAAAATAAATCTTTCATTTAACTTCACAGAAAATAAATTTTTATCTACCTATTGGACTTTCTTTGACAACTCAGTTCGATATCCAACAAGCAGAATCGAAATTTTCCGGAATTTGTTCCGCGAAAATTTTCCGTTTGAAGAAATCGGAGCAACTCAGGTTATCCCAGTTACGAATACACAATTTTTTGTTTCAAATTACATAGTGTACTGCGTTGCAGTGGACTACAGATGGAGTGTTCTTAAGGCTCGTTTCCACCGAGGCGTGAGGCGACGATGTGTCACGGCATCGAAGAACATTTTTCACACCAAAACATCAGAAATAGCTTTACTCCTAGTGAAGTTCCAGTTACTTCTACTAGATGGCAGATCTACTATTGGCTCAATCCAAGAGACATGACGCAGCAAGCATTTGAGAGTTGAAAGTTGGTCATTTCGAAGCGGTGGATTTCAACCTGTTTCAGTCGAAAGCAGTGATGCTAGTGATTGGTCAACGCTCCCTTCACCTGCGGTGGGAACGAGCCTTTATTGCCCAAAGGCTCGTCCCCGCCGATATATAAGCCAGAGGCGGTCACGCAACATGAGACATGCGACAGGAAGAAAAATTTTTCGACCCCTTCACAGACCCCCTTTTGACTCCCTTCATTTCGACCCCTTCAGAAACGTCGGAAATTGCATTACGCCTAGTGAAGTTCCGCTTCGAGTTGAAAGTTGATCAACTCGAAGAGGTGGATTTCAAACCGATTTTAAGCCAACGCGGTGAGGCTAGTGATTGGTCAACGCTCCCTGCTTCAACGCCTCGCTGGGAAGGAGATTTTATTGCCTAAAGGACTGATAATGACAAAACTACTACGCATCTAACGAATACAGATATCTTTTGTTAAAATTCCCAGCATATGAAATACAACATCATTCTGCCTTCAAGTTTCGCCACTCTGCATATACCATTGAGATAATGCGAGTGAATTCCCGAATATTGTTCTGTAGTATATCTACTGAAACATCGAACAACAGAAGAATTTTTTTTTCAGTTAAAACATTATCTTTTCATAGTGGTATTATAAGTTTTTTTAATCTTCGCATATGGTTTAATATACATATTATAGGAAAAAATCCTATAATATAGATATTAAACCGTACACCATTTTGTACGTTCGTTTTCACGTACCAACTGCTACTATTTTCATTTTGAGATGAAATGAAAAATAAGGAATGAATTTCTTCACACTGAGTCTAGTGGCAGAGTGTAGTAGTATGTATTACAGTATGTATTAGTGTAATCTGTGTACTACAGTTGATGAAAAATAAATAATTTAACTTTACAAATTAATTTTTATCTACCTATTGGAACTTCGACAACTAAGTTCGATATCCATCAGGCCGAATCGAAATTTTCCAAAATTTGTTGATCAAAAATTCCTTTGTCTTTGCAGAAAAGAGAGCAATTCAGGTTACCCCAGTTACGAATACAGAATATTTCATTTCAAATTACGTAGCGTAATGCAATTGCAGTATTCTAATTACATGGAGTACTGACAAAATATTCTTATTGTCTAGAACAGTGATGGGCAAACTTTTTTTTCCGTCGCGGGTCAAAAACCGAAGAAAAAAAGTTTGGCCGGCCAAGAAAATTTTTCTAAAATTTTAAAAACAATATACAAGTATTAAATTTTAAATATGTTGATGAGATGAATGAAATTGCGATTTCATTTTTAAAAGTTGCTTATATTGAGGTTCGAAGTGAGATGTACTGATTCTAAGAAACGAGGCTAAATGTTCATCTGTCAGTCTACTTCTGAACTAATTCTTTCTAAGGTTCATTGTTGAATAGGCTTGTTCACATATATAAGATGAAGCAAACACAGCACTGATTTTCTGGACGTGAGATATTAAATTTCGGAAACTTACTTTCGATAATGATTTGTAAAAATAATATTTAATCAAAGTAGAAAAGGAGTTATATAAAATATATTTCATTTAAATTGCCTCAGACCGGCAAACTAAAATTCTAGTCGCGGCCGGATAGAACCTTCCGGTGGACCGGAATTGGCCCGCGGGACGTAGTTTGCCCATCCTGGTCTAGAACCTGATAATGATAACTCTACTTCGTATTTGACAAACACAGATATCTTCTTTTAAAATTCCCTACATATGAAATATAACATTAGTCTGCCTTCAAATTTCGCCACTCTGCATATACCATTGAGATAATGAGAATAAATTCCCCGAATATTGTTCTGTAGTATATCTACTGAAACGGTGAACAACATAAGTATTTTTTTTTTTTCATTTAAAAATTATATTTTCATAGTGGTATTATTAATTTTTCAATCTTCACATATGGTTTAGTGGGGCCTGAATGACCGAGTGTCTAGCGCTCTGGCGCTCGGTGCCACAGTTTTCGGGTTCGAGTCCTGGTGGTGCCATGGATGTTTGTAGTGGTTCGGAATCCACTTTAAGCCGTAGTTCCCGGTCTCCTATGACTGTAAGACCGTCACGGAGCAGAAGTTAGACTTCTATCTACGGGTGCTCCATCAGAACAGAAACTTCATCCCCTTCCTTCCTTCCATAAGGGACACGACACAACAACATATGGTTTAGTATTCATATTACAGGAAAATATTCTATTTTCATTTAACTTCCGCGGATGAAAAAATATATTAATTTTAGATATCTTTTGGGTCTTTTCCTTTAATTTCCTAATATAGCATATAATTGAATGATTTTTCCTTGCAATTATGAGAGAAAATAACGTTGAATATATAAATATCTAAAAACTGCTGTATTTAACTTTTCGGCATTTAAATTAAGGTATGTTGGATTGGAAGATTGAAAAATCCCTTGTTAGGTCCGTGAGGTAGGAAGAAGTCAAACTCTCTAGATTTACTTTCTAATCCTTGCTTTCCTCCCTAACTCAATCCTAACTCTCTAATCCCAGGTTACTTATATTAATGTTGGGTGGCATAATATGGCAGCAGTGTAGCTGTACACCCTATTCGTGCTACACCTGAGAAACGCTTAAATTGCAACAAATTGCCACTACAACGAAGTGAAAATGTTTAGGGTTGGAAAACAACAGCGTTTTAAATCTTCTATATTTAAATAGCATTAATCCACTAATAAAAATGGCTCGAGTCAATATCGTTCAAGTCAATTACAATAGATTTTCAAAATAATAAATAATAATATTTTTTTAAATTCACTTCACTTAATTTATAAAAGTAAAATAAGACTTATTTAAAAAAATCGAGTTAATAAAAGTATTATTATAACTTGCATGTTCTAATAAGTTTTGTCACTCATTAATGAAATTATTCTAAGCATTTAGAACATACGACATCGGAGGAGAACTCATCTCCCAGGGGTTATTGATGACTGATTCAGATTTATATAACAGAAATATTTTATTAAAAAAAACAATGAAAATATTTAAATATAATCTGCGTCAACAACAACAGGAAATTTATGAAGTAAAAATCTCAGTAATTAAGCGAACATTCTTAGATCTAGATTTAATTTGGATCGTTTCATAAAGAAAGTGTTTTTAGTACAGGATGCAGCAGAGGTATTATCAGGATATGTTCTCAGAACAGAGATCTCATATATATTATACGTCCAAGCGGTGCACCCTACGCGATGTTCTATATAGCTAGGTGGTCTACAGTCTAGTCTGATCGTCCAGTTGGCCTGCTGGTGTTGCAATGGAATGCTGGTGACTTGTCTCAATCATAAAGAATTGATCAAATGGACACCTACAGCAGACAAACTCTACTTACTTCTAAATGGCTTGGCCAATCAACCATCTATGAATAATCTTGTCTAATCCCCATATCTGAATATGACATAACGCTACCTACCAACAAAAAACGTCCGCGCACCTCTCTGAACATACTAAATAGACAAAAATTTTATTCAGCTCTCTCTGTGTGTTGAATTTATTCCCTCTATTTTATTTTTTTATTTTCTTTCTTACTGAGCAAGCCATTTCTCTTATCATTTACCTCCAAAGCAATCATCAAGATAGAGGTATATGGAGGCTAACGCTGCCAAAATGCCTCAATAGTATCAAACTGTCTGTGTGGACATCTACATCGCATTGGGATTTTCGATCCACCGAACTGCCCTCTTTGCGATATGGAACAACTAATAAACAGAGCTCATCTCCATCGTTGTTTGGCACTTCATGGCGAATCCGAGACGGTGAGATACTGGCAAGCCCGAGAACTCTAAGTCAATAATTTCAGTCAACTTTGTTGCACTCTTATGCGTACATTTTCTTTTTCTTTATTCTTTTTTGTATTTTCCCGTTTTTGTATTACCTTACCATTGGAGATAAGCATATATATAGAAATGAATCTCAGAACATATCCTCATTATAATACCTCTACTGCAACCTATACTAAATAAAACTTTCTTTATAAATAGAACCAGATTAAATCTAAGAATTTTAACGTAATTGCGGGGATTAGTATATCAGAAATTTCCTCTTGTGGTTCATCGATTACGTTACTTTGATGCCATGTATCGTCTTTGTTTCCATCCCCTTTTGCTTAAATATGTAAGTGTTTTGTGTATAATTGATAAAATTGTTTAGTTTTAGGTTTAGCTGACGGGCTTAAAAAAGAGCCCAAAAGTATCAGTAGTATAAAAGATAGGGATAGTTAGGCGAGAATCACTTTTATGCCGTACATTTGGTGTATTTACTACTGTGTCCAGAAAGTAAGATCAATTTTCAATTTAAAATTCCCGGGGTTTTATGAAATTTCAATTTTTTTCCTTTTTAGGTTGCTGGCACCGTCTTTGATATCTGTGGGAAATGTGACGTCAAAATACTTATTAGTGTTTGAGTTACGCTTGTCTTTGTGAGACTCTAAAACAGATTCCGGCGATTTTTGAAACGTCTGAGTTAATTGAGCAAAGAACTTGCATTCAATTTTGTTTGCGGAAACCTATAGAAGGGTGCAGAAAGCATTCGTTGAGCATTTCTATATCGGAAAGAAATGTTTAGAAGGGGTATAAATAGTTCAAAGAAGGCAGAGAACGCGTTGAAGACAAAGAGCCCTCTGGTCGACCATCAACCTCAACCGACGAAGCTCACGTCCAAAAAATTAAAGATTTGTTGCCTGCAAACCGTCGCTTTACAAATTTAGACTTTGCTGATGATGTCGGAATTTCAAAAAGGATCGGCCAATTCCATTTTGGGCCTCAAACGCGTCAAAACTTGATTATTACGGAAAACACTGAATGCATCAGCTCACACTAAATTGATTCTTCATGACGTTTTCACCAAAACTGAAACTGATATCTTTCCACAACCACCGTATTCAAACCGTGAGACTTCTGGCTATTTCCTAAACTCAAAAGACTACTCCGGGGTCACCGTTTGGAGTCGATTGAAGAGATTCAACGTGAATCAGCGCGCGTTTTGAAAGTGATTCTGCTGATGACTTTTTAGCATGCATTGAGGATTGAAAAAAAGTTCGCATAAGTGCATTGTGTCCGGAAGGGATGACTTTGATGGCGATGAAATAAATTTGGAAGAATAAATAAAGAGTTTTTTTGAAAAAAAAAAAATAATTGGTCTTACTTTTTGGGCACAGTTGTATCTGTACGAATTTTTTTAATAATTGACCTGAAAATCTTTTCAGGCTTATTGTGCCTGATATTTACTTGATAGCGTTTGAATAAATTGACTCATTTTATAATAAACTGTACTTTTTTGGGACAGGAATCAGTACAGTAATAAATCAAATAGACATAGAATTATTGCTTTTTTTGTTGTAATTGAAACATCGGTATTAAGAAGACTTAAACAAGCGTATTTAAAGTAGCTTATATAAACACACGAAGATCACGGATTATTTTAAAAGACATTAAAAAATTAACTGTTTTCAACTGTTCATAATATTAACTCTATGCAATTTACTCAGCCCAATGGCAGGAATAAATTTCTCAAGATTCCTGGATAGGCGGGCCTGCTTCATAAATTACTCGAAATTACTCGAAATAAACAGACATTTGTAAATTTTTTATACTGGTAAAGTTATACCTATTGAATATTTGCTGTTTATAATAAAAGAAATATTTTTTTAAGCTTCAATAGTTGGAAAACAATTTAATTTCTAGTTGTGTTTGTACAGAATAAACTTTTGCTACTCAGACGAGAGACAAATTTATATCATTTACTAATCCCCAGACATTAAAAAGAAGGATACATGACTACACTGATGTTTGTTATACAATTAACTGCTTCTCATATAAAGGATTCAGCTCTCAGCTGATGGCCAATTGATAGAACTCTGACTGTTGGTACCACAGGCTTCAGATTCGAATCTTGGCGGTGGCATGGATGTTTGTTGCGGGTTCGTAATCCACGTTAAATTGTAGGTACCGGTCTAATTAACCTAAAGTGGGTACAAAATGACCGTAGAACGACAATCAAACCAACCTATAGGTACAAATGAATTCTTCAGAACCTAACTGTATAAAATTTGATTAAAAATTACACGAAATAACACATTTTTAAAATAAGTTAGCGTCATCTTTTAAAATGATAATATGATTTATATTTGATCTTTACCATGTGTAGAAAAGAAGATATATCGATTATTTTATGCCTCATATAACTATTTCTTCTGAGAAGTGATTATATAGCATAAACTGTTATTATCAAATTTCCGATCCATTCAGTACAATCATTTAATTAGTTCAAACTTTTATTATCACCTCAGTGCACAACTTTATTGTTTGTCTAATTAATGCCCCATAAAAACATTTCCCATTGAGCTGAGAGTGAAGTTATTACGGAAAATAAGATATAAATTTTTCATTCAATACTATGGTACTATTAAGGCACTACTCATGGCACTATGATTTTATTATGTATTTGAATTTTATCTTTATTATTTTGTAAATGATGTTTGAAAAAAAAATTCAGTTATAATAACTTTCGCGCTAAAACTATTTATAAAACTATATCACATGGACAATCTCCCAATACAATTTCCTGTTTAATAGTTGAAACATTCATTATCCAATAACTGGACAAAAGCAGATTCTTAAAATATTTCTTGTATAATAAAATGAACGATAATGACAATGATTATGGAATGCAAAATTTATTTAATTTTAAAGCGATAATATCATGATTTCTGTTCTTTAATAATAAGAATATTTTGGTATATTGACATAAATTCATAGATTATTTTTTGCTGCATGCAGTTAGAAGATGGATTATTTTTTGGACGAGTTGTTTCTATTATTTGGTTTGTCCATGAATAATAACAAGCAAAAGGGCATTTCAGGTCACTACGGATCCATTTATTTCCTACAGTCTCCAGACTATCAGTTTATATAGCTGAGGCCATGAAAGTAGCATTTGATATACGCTATATAAAATGATTTACATTATGACAAAATAGTTTACAATATTATTATTAAAAAGGTTTTTTATAAGTATAATAAAATATTAATTTATTTCTGGCTCTTTCATGTTGTTTTACATTAATAATAATAATCGTTATGAAGCAAGGAAGCTGCGAATTTGGACGACAGGTTGTTCTCATTAGAACAAAACACTAATTACATGTAGTATAAATACCCACGACACTATTTATGTGCTGTCAGATTTGAGTGATAGGGCGTTATTATGCATTTGTTAAAGAATATACATTTCTTTCTCCTGGGAACAGAAATGCTATATCTCTTTTCTCGTGGGAAAAAGCCTACAACATTATGAGTTGAATTGCAAAATAATGTATGAGACTCTCCACACTGAGCCTAGTGGCGGAGTGCGAATTCTAAAGATCTCAGAAAAATTTCGTATATACTACAGTTGGCATAAAAATAAACCTTTAATTCAACTTTACCGAAAGTGTGTTATAATCGACAAGTTGGCGTTTCTTTGATTAATGAGTTTAATATCCGACAAGGCGAACCGAAATTTTTCGGAATTTTACTAAAAATTTCTTAATCGAATATTCCTTTCTGTCTGAAGAAGAGAAAACGAGGGAAGTTACACAAATTACAAACACAAAATTTTTAATTTTAAATCACGAGGATTAATGCAGTTGCACTGCTCGTACTGCACGGAGTTCAACCCTTCTGTTAACGAAAATAACATTATTCTTCCTTCAAATTTCGCCACTCTGCATACACCATTCAGATAATGCGAGTGAATTTCCCGATTATATTTCTGTAGAATAGAATATCTAATGAAACAGCAAAAAAAAAAATAAAAGAAATTTTTTTCATTTTAAAAATTTTATTTTCATAGTGGTATTATAAAATTTTTATTCTTCATATATGATTTTAATATCTACATTATAGGAAAAAAAAATCCTATAATATGGATAGTAAACCATAAACCATTTTGTACGTAAAAAACTGATGAGATGAACTGCAAAATAGGGAATGAATTTCTTCACTCTGAATATAGTGGCAGTGTGTATTCATATGTTATTGTACTAGTATAACAGTATGTACTACAGTTGATATAAAAGTAAATTATTTATTAAACTTTATGGATTAATTTTTATCTACCTATTGAAACTATTACATTATGAGATGAACTGCAAAATAAGGAATGAATTTCTTCACTCTGAATATAGTGGCAGAGTGTATTCATATGTTACTACAGCATGTACTAGTATAACAGTATGCACTACAGTTGATAAAAAAGTAAATTCTTTATTAAACTTTATGGATTAATTTTTATCTACCTATTGAAACTATTACATTAGATAAACCGAAAATAAGAATTAATTTCTTCTGAATCTAGTGCCAGAAAATATGCACCAGTGTAATCGTATGTACTATAGCATATACTAGTGTAATCGTATATACTGTTGATGTAAAAATAAAGCTTTATTTTTAGCTTGCTACTTATTGGTGACAACTAGTCGCATGTAAAATTCTACAGCATGCACACAGTGTAATACACCATAGAAACATAATGCAGTTGCAAAGTGTTCTAAGAAGAGATAGAGTTACTGACAGAATGTTCTGTCTTGAATGATAATGATTAAACTGCTAACACGGAGACAAATCCTTGTGTTAAAACTATTTGAAAATAAGAATATATTTCTTTTAAATTTCATCACTCGGCATATATCATCGAGATAATGCGAGTTTTCCCGATTATTTTTTCTGTAGTATATCCACTGATAGTGAGAAAAACCGGAAGATGTTTTTTTCATTTAAATTATTTTATTTTCATAGTGGTATTATACATTTTATTCTTCATATATGATTTAATATTTATATTATAGAAAAATAAATCCTGTTTTTAAAAAACTTCCACGCAGATGAAAAAAATATTTAATTTAGACAGATTTTGGGCCTTTTCCTTGCAATCTACTAAGATATTTAATTGATTTTCATTCACATTATTTAGAGAAAATATATGAAACAAAACAAATATCCAAAAAATGGATGCCTTGAACTTTTGGGACTTTTAAAAATCGACAATTCCTTCTGTTGATTCGATGAAGTATGAAAAGGAATAAACACTTTAGATATCAGCCCTAGGTACTAGAATACAAAGCCTTAGATCTGAATCGTGATGTCACAACCACTAAGATATTGCTTACTGCAAATATTTGATCTTGCATATCACCATACCATCCAGCATCTTACTAATCGCAAATTTATAGTAACATTTAATAGCACTGGCTCTAACATTAAACCTATGTTCTTGCATCCCAGCTTTTTACCACTTTTATGAATGATATCCCCTAAAAAAACGAACATTTATCTCTGTTTATTTGCTGACGACACTGCCATTCTAATGCAAAACAAAAACATTAACTACATTGCTTGTATGTTACAAAATTATATCTATCTTTTGGAAAATGGTAACTAACTGGAGCATTAAACTTAACGTTAATAAAAACGAAGGCAGTACTCTACACTTGGAAACGCCCTAACATTCCTATCTGTAATAATCCTATTTCATGGTCAAAATACCTTTGAGACATACTGGACAAACACCTTACGTATCACTAGCATATTAATTACATTAAGAAGTAATTTAATTTAGTTATCAAAAGGCTTTCCCCTTACGCAAAACTAACATTTTCGCATCCATTTTGCCTAACTAACTGCCATTTTTCATTTCAAAAAAAACTTTATTACTGTTATTATTTACAAAATTTATTTTTTCAGAAAAACCATTATTGTATCATAATTTAAACTTATTTAAATGTATTTGGGCAAGCTTCCTAATAGTCTTCAACGTATTTTTTTTTCGCAAAGCAAATCTTCATCGTCTTTGTACTGAAACGAGATAGAAGATAGCATCTTACTATCACTAGACAAGTTGCTTCGCAACATGTCAAATCAGCAAAAGCTTTACCCACTCATTGCACGAAATAGTCACACCACTATAGACAACAAATTTATATATGGTCTACATGCGTCCCATTGTTACATATGCAAATCAAATATGGGGATCCGACTCTAAATCAAGAATTAAGGACACCAAATTTTGGAGAACAAAGTCTTGCGCATGGCACTTGATGCACCATGGTACACGCGAAATAATGACATTTTGGCTGCTTTGGACATTATTAACGTTAAAATTTTATTCACAAATTAGCCACTAATTTTTATAATAACACTCCTAACAATCCAAATCCTTTAGTTAAAAGATTACCTCAATATGGCATAACGCTACCTACCAACAATAGACGTCCGCGCACCTCTCTGAACATACTAAATAAATAAAAAATTTTATTCAACTCTTTCTATGTTTTGTTTTTATTCTATATTTTCTTTTTTCTTTTTTTACTTCATTTTGTGAGCAAGCCATTTCTCTTATCATTTACCTAAAAGGGAACCATCAAGATAGAGGTATATGGAGGCTAACGCAGCCAAAATACCTCAATAATGTCAAACTGTCTGTCATTTACTGAGCAAGACATTTTTCTTATCATTTACCTCCCAAGCAACCATCAAGATAGAGGCATATGCAGGATAATGCTGCAGAAATGCCTCAATAATGTCAAACTGTTTTTATAGCATCCAGCATTTTCAATAAATTTTTCGTATTTTTTAAGGTAACATGAAAATTTGTGGCTAGTTCAAAATTTTAAGGAGTAACAGCGATACGTTGGTAGGTAGTATATGTAAGTAAATTGGTTGATTAAAAAAATATATATGTTAAATGGGAATCTTAAATCCTGAACAGCACATATATATATTAGTTGTTTATTGCATTTAAAGAAACATTATGATTTTTAGTCTACATTTAAAGAAACAATAGTACAATTGCCTGTCTTTAAAGAAACAATATGATTTATTGTCTGGAATTAAAGAAATAATATGATTTTCTAGCCTGCAAAAGAAACAATACGTGAAAGAGGAATCTGATTGGGTGCTGTGACGCTCCATGGTAATATGAGATTGGGACGTATGGCGTCTGCATTTAAAGAAATTATATTATCTGCAGTTAAACAAACAATATGATTTATTGTCTGCCAGTAAACAAACAAAACGATTTCCTGTCTGTAATTATAGAAACAATATGATTTATTGTTTGCATATAAAAACAATATGACTTCTAGTCCTCAATTAAAGAACCAATATGATTTCTAGTTGGTCTTTAAAGAAGCTATATGATTTGTAGTCTACAATTAAAAAAAGAAACAAGATGATTTCTAGTCTGCAATTAAAGAAACAATACGTGAAAGAGAGTCTGATTGGGTGTTTACGATGCTCTACGGTCATATGAGTCTGAGACCTACGCGTCTGCAAATAAAGAAATTTTATTGTCTACAATTAAACAAAAGAATATGATTTATTGTTTGCATTTAAAAAAAACATGTCTTCTAGCCCTCAATTAAAGAACCAATATGATTTCTAGTTTGTCTTTAAAGAAGCCATATGATTTATATTCTGCAATTAAAAGAAACAAGATGATTTCTAGTCTGCAATTAAAGAAACGATATGTGGGTGAAGTGTCTGATTGGCTGCTGTGACGCTCTACGGTCATATGAGTCTGGGACCTATGGCGTCTGCAACTAAAGAAATTTTATTGTCTGCAACTGATAAAACAATATGATTTATTGTCTACAAATAAACAAACAATATAATTTATTGCCTGCATTTAAAAAAACAATATGACTTCTAGTATGTTTTTACAGAAACAATATGATTTCTAGTCTGCAATTAAGAAACATTACTTATGTAAAGAGTCTGATTGGGTGTTACGATGTTCTACGGTCATATGAGTCTGGGACCTACGCGTCTGCAATTAAAGAAATTTTGTTATACAATAAAGATAATTAAACAAACAATATGATTTATTGTTTGCATTTAAAAAAACAACATGTCTCCTAGTCCTCAAATAAAGAACCAATATGATTTCTAGTTGGTCTTTAAAGAAGCTATATGATTTCAAGTTGGTCTTTAAAAAGAAGCTATATAATTTGTAGTCTACAATTAAAGAAACAAGATGATTTCTAGTCTGCAATTAAAGAAACAATACGTGAAGAGAGGTCTGATTGGGGACTGTGACTCTACGGTCATATGAGACTGGGAGCTATGGCGTCTGCAATTAAATAAATTTTATTGTCTGCAACTGAAGAAACAATATGATTTATTGTTTGCAATTAAACAAACAATATAATTTATTGCCTGCGTTTAAAAAAAAATAATATCATTTATTGTCTGCATTCAAAAAAAAAGTCTTATTTTTTTCTGTTCCAAATTTTTTATGCTGCTGTTTATTTTTTTAGTCATATTTCTTCTGTGTCAAAGTGTGTTTCTTCAGAATGAAAGTCATATTGAACTTCTAGACAGAAATTAAAGAACTAATATGATTGTTGTTGTGTCCGTCATGGAAGGAGGGAAGATAGGTGCAGCTCTGTTCTAATGGAGCACCCGTAGGTAGAAGTCTGACTTCTGCTCCGTGTCACACTTACAGACACAGGAGACTGGGACATACTGCTTAAACTGGATTCCGAACCACTACAAACATCCATGTCACCGCCGGGAATCGAACCAGAAACCTGTGACACCCAGCGCCAGAGCGCTAGACACTCGGCCATTCAAGCCCTTACACTATGATTTATAATCTGCAATTAAAGAAACAATATGATTTTTAGAAATAACAACAATATGATTTTAGCCTTTAAAGAAAACAATATAGATAAAATATTTTTACTCTCATTCCTTTATTTATTTTTTTTTTTTTTATAAAAATAAAAGATGGATCATAATTACTTTTAATAATTTTATTAAAAAATATGAGAAAATTGCTAATTTTATTTTGCAGTAAAAAATAGATTTTTCATGAGATGAGTCTCAGTTTATGTGCACTTTCTTCAAAGTTTTAACATAGTTCGCAGGTCAATGGTCTGCACTTCAGAACAAGTGAAGAGTAATAGATAATTCTAAAAAAGAACGCTATTGGGATTTCCACGATTATAACGAACAAAATTCTCGACTTCTAAACGATTTCACCACTCATATCAGAAAACATAAGCGATTTCAAGAAAAGGGATGAAAAACCTAAATCGGTTATAGCATTTTATCCAAATTTTAATAGTTTATTAGCAAATTAATATATTTAATAAGTGGTATTATGAATTATAGATATTTTAAGTCTTTTTTTGGCACATACATAATTTCTATTTTTACCCTAAGAAGATGCTGTGCAGTGTACTTTCCCTTATCACTATTTTTCATATTATATGGAAAAGTTTCTTAAGTATGAGCATTTTCTTAATCTATCTTTACATTCGAAAGAATTCCCTGAATATTTTTGTATGCATTTTTAAATTGAAGAATCAGAAGAAATGTTTTGTTCTGCCATTAGATGTTTTCTTGCATTGCATTAGTATAGCTCAAAATTTTATGGAATAACAGTGATAAGTAGGTAGATAGCATATTGGTTGATTAAGAAGTATGTTAAATGGGAATGTTTCATCCTAAACAGCAAAAGAGTAATGAAAAACTGACGTAATAGAGTTTTAAGGTAAATTTCGTTTGAATTAAATTAATATAAAATTTACAATGGAGAAAGCAGAAAAAAAGAAAAACCAAATTAATAAAGGAAATACCAATTTAATTCATTGCCTTACCCAGACCTTTTAATGAGTATTACTACAAATCTGTCGTATGTAATTTGCGGTATACGTCAAACGTGTATCATTGAATACAAGTATAATTCTAGATGATTATTATTGTACGTTTTGAAATACTCAGGAAATACATTAAAAAAGAAATACTAAATTTGTATGATTAAAAAAAATGTCCATCACTCAGTCTTAATGTTTTAAGCGAACCTCACAAAATATTGTCATTTAATTACGATGAATTTTTTTAAATTCTTCTCAAAATAATCCAATAATTTTTTTACATGCATATAAATATGTTTATTATGCGCTCATGTAAGTTTGCTATATATTGCTATCAAAGTGGTATGCTGATGGAAAGATTGGCAGCCCTGGGAAGACAGAACAGTATCGGGATTTCAACGCTTATAATTGGGAACAAAATTGGTAACTACTAAAACATTTCACCACTTTCGTTCGAAAACATAAGCGTGATGGGGTCTGAAAAGTAAAGAACTTTTGGATCTTGGTCAGCATTTCAGCTAAATTTTTAACAGTTTATAAAGCAAATTAAAAACATTTAATGAGTGGTATTATGAATTATAGCAATTTTAAATCTTCTGAAGGGACATAATGGCGAGTGGCTAGAGCTCTGGCGCTCGGTACCACAGGTATGCCATGGATATCTGTAGAAAACATTGATGCCATGGATGTTTGTAGGGTTCGAATCCACTTTAAACTGTAGGTCCCGATCTGTTTAGCCTAATGTGTGCACAAGATGACCGTGGTGATAAACCAAACCAAACCAAAACCAAATCCGCTCTGGCGCTCGGTACCAGGTTTCGTGTTCCAGTCCGACGGGGACATGGATATTTGTAGGTTCGTTCGAATCCCATTTAAAACCGTAGGTCCCGGTCTAATATGATGGTAGAGCGTTGGGGAGGTATAGTTACTCGGCGTCCGTAGCGTATCTTCTTCAAGTTACACGCACCTCTTTGTAGTGCTAAGCGAGTAACGTCTGTGCAGCGCTTGCCTTAAGGCATCAAGGAAATGTGTCTAAGTGCCAACCGCATTAAAACAGAAAAAAAATTTTTTCGACTGTCTAGATTTGGTTTGGTTTGTCGCTCTACGGTCATCTTGAGCACACATTGTGATAAAAAGAATGGGACCTAAAGTTTAAAGTTGATTACGAACCACATAAACATCCATGGCACCACAGGGATACGAACCAGAAACCTATGGTGCAGAGCGCCAGCCACCATGCCCCTTAACTCTCTAAAAGTTTTTACCACTCATGCCCGAAAAACATAAGCGATTTCCAGCAAAAAATTAGGCAACTCATATTATCGGTAGTACTGTGACGACGACGACGACGATTTGTAGGTTGACGGAGCTCCTTGGTATGGGTAACCGCTAACTCCTTCTTTGCATGTGAGAGGGAAAGTTACTTTAGCTTTAAGCGCCATTGCATTAAAAATAAAACAATTAAAATAGAGATAATAATATATGGAGAAGAGAAGTTTTTTTTTCTTCTTTTCAATAAAGTATTTAATAATTATTAATTATAATTTAATAATTAAAATAATAAAGTAAAAAGAGGATTTTGAAGAATTACAAAATGAATGTAGTTTGAAAGAGAACTTAAAAAATAAAAAATACTTTCAACAGGTTAATCTAATTCAAAAAAGGAGTACAAGTTAAAAATAACAAAAAACGTTTCAGAGCAGTTTGTTAAGAGAGGATGAACTGGTAATGACGGGGAAATCTGCGAGTCGTACAAGGGCAGTTGCAAGTGAACGATAGAAGTGCAGAGCCTGGGGGGAGGGGAAACGAAAATGTTTCGACTACCAAGTCCTGTAAAACAATATAGTCACTACGTGGCATTGTTAGATGGTTTGGAGCATATACAGTTGGCAAAGATTTGTAGCTTGTCAGCTTTATTGTTGGTAGAATTAATTTGATTGATTAAATTTGGAAGATTTTTGATATCAGTGAAAAGGGAAATAAATTCTTTCATTAATATAACAGCATTTTTGGGAATAAGTTGAGATCTTCGATGCCAGGTAGTGAACTTGGTTGGTTTTGATTTACAAAATTTGAAGGAGGTACAGCTGCAGTTGCGTTTACGTTGTTTTTTAAGCATGGAAGCAAAAACTGAAGTTTGGGGTAACTTTGTCTAGGAGGAATAACTTTGGGATAGGCAGCCTGTCTCTTAGAGTAACTATTTATCTTTAGAAATTTCGGGCAGCCCCTCCAAGCTGCTAAGTGTCGTGTAGCATTGCAATTAATGCATTTTGGCACCTCAAGCTTCCGTTCAATTGGACACTCCTTATCGGTAGTACTGCAGACAAATTCTAGCAGTTTATGGCAAATTAATATATTTAATAAGTGGTGTTATGAATTATAGCTATTTTTAAGTCTTCTGGCACATACATAATTTCTATTTTACCTAAGAAGATGTTGTGCAGTGTAATTTCCCTTATCACTATTTTCATATTATATGGAAAAGATTCTTAAGTATGAGC
>BPLR01013482.1:0-33015 GCA_021605095.1 Caerostris extrusa | reverse complement strand
AAATACTCAAAATCTTGAAAAGTTTTCGCATATTTTTCCATTTGTAAGTAACATTTATTAATTAAAAGAAACAATTAATGTAATTTTGTACGAATGTGGACCATTGTAAAAAAAAAAAAAAAAAAAATGATTTTGAGAAGTGAATTCTACAAATTATTTAAACATTTAATGTATTTATTTAACAAAAATTTAATCAGAAAAACATTCATACAGGTTAATCAGAAAAAAAAGGATCAAAATCCCCAGAGGAATATATTGAAGTTGGTGTTTTTAGAATTGAGAACACTCGATGGAAACCGTAACCAACTTACTTAATAGTTTTCCATAGAATTACTTGGGTAAGTTTCCTCTGCACGTCTCGCAAATGTGCAATTTATTTTGGAACATTTTCCGGGAAGGCAATAATCCCTTGAACCTATGTATTCGCGGGTATGCTATAAAGATCGAATTCCAGGATGTTAAAAAAAAATAGTAATAAAGCTAGCAATAAATAAATAAACAAATCCATTTCTATCATTAAATTGCTTCCTCCTTTTTTTAATTTTGTAATTATTAGCTTTTAATTTTAATTAGAAAAAATATTCTTTTAAAGTATACACGTATTACATCTATTTAAAGTATACACGTATTACATCTATTTAAAGTAGAACACGTATTTAAAACATACACGAATTATTACACATAATTTTAAATATACACGTATTTACATACTATTTAAAAGTAGAACACGTATTTAAAACATACACGAATTACACATAATTTAAGTATACACGTATTTAAAACATGCACGAATTACACATAATTTAAGTATACACGTATTTAAAACATATACGTATTTAAATTATGCACACATTACACGTATTTATGGTAAACGCGTGTTACATGTATTTAAAGCGAATTTAAAACATACACGAATTACACATAATTTAAGTATACACGTATTTAAAACATGCACGAATTACACATAATTTAAGTATACACGTATTTAAAACATATACGTATTTAAATTATACACACATTACACGTATTTAAGGTAAACGCGTATTACATGTATTTAAAGCGAATTTAAAACATACACCAATTACACATAATTTAAGTATACACGTATTTAAAAACATGCACGAATTACACATAATTTAAGTATACACGTATTTAAAACATATACGTATTTAAATTATACACACATTACACGTATTTAAGGTAAACGCGTATTACATGTATTTAAAGCGAATTTAAAACATGCACGAATTACACATAATTTAAGTATACAAGTATTACATGTATTTAAAACATATACGTATTTAAATTATACACATTACACGTATTTAAGGTAAACACGTATTACATGTATTTAAAGTGTACACTGGTTACACGTAGGTGATACATTTATTTGTAAAATAGGAAGGAGGTTTAATGTAAATTAAAAAGATTTTTACAAATTTAATCAGTGATTTCCAGAATTTTCATAAGGCAAGTTTTTAACAACAGTTTGGGATCAAATTTAATTCTTTAGAAGTATTAGTCATATATTAAAAAATAAATTTGTTTGTTATTCGAAAAAAGGAAATTCTATGTTTAAGTCGAATAAAAGATATCACAAAACAAATTTAAAAAAATCAACCATATTCTTTTTGTATAAATTCCTTAAAAACAATGATTTCTAACTGTGAGGCTAATCTATTAATTTCCTATCATTAGAAATTAAATCATATAAAAATAATAGAAACATTATTGAAAAATACAATAGTATAAATTTAAACTATTGTGAACATCAAAATGACAGCTAATTAGTTTCTGATTGATAAATTTACTTAATTTAAAATCTAAAAATATTATAATTATTTTTCATTGCAATGTATTTGTACGAAGTGATGGCTTAAATCATGGTTTCGTTTATTTGGATATACTAAATTATAAGACAAAACCAAAACCAATAAAATGGTAGGGAGAACTTTCTGATTTCTAAAAGAACAGTTATTAAAAACTGATTACTTTTCTCACTGATTACTCATGACATTAATTATCTTCTGTAATTAATTCCTAAAAAAGAACAATTATTAGAAAAGGACTACTTTTCTCACTGATTACTGATGACATTAATTATCTTCTGTAGTTAATTCCTAAAAAGAGCAATTATTAGAAACTGACTACTTTTATCATTGATTACTGATGACTTTAATTGTGTTCTGTAATTAATTCCTAAAACAGAATAATTATTAGAAACTGACTACTTTTGTCATTGATTACTGATGATGTTAATTATGTTATGTTATGTAATTAATTCCTAAAAAAAAGAACAATTGTTAGAAATTGACTACTTCTCTCATTGATTGCTGAAGACATTAATTATGTTTAATTAATTCCTAAAGAAGAACAATTATTAGAAACTGACTACTTCTGTCATTGATTACTGATGATGTTAATTGTGTTCTGTAATTAATTCATAAAAAGAACAATTATTAGAAACTGACTACTTCTGTCATTGATTACTGATCACATTATATTTAATTAAATCTTAAAAAGAACAATTATTAGAAACTGACTACTGTCATTGATTACTCATGACATTAATTATGTTCTGTTGTTAATTCCTAAAAAGAACAATTATTAGAAATGGACTACTTCTGTCATTGATTACTGATGTCGTTAATAATGTTCTGTAATTAGAAATTAAATATTTATATTACTGTAGTTAGTTATAAAATAATAATTTTCTGAATACTATAATTCTCAGTTAAAACACTGTGTTATTCAAGTATTGATGATAAATCGAAATTGAATCAAACCAATTATGAGAAAAAGTTTGCTCCAGAATTTTTCATTACCAAGACATTAGGAAAAAAAAAAAAATCAATAATAAGTCACACAGTTATTAGACAGTGGTACTCAAATTTTTATCGCAAAGATAAAATTTGAGTGCCACTGGTTTAATAATTGTGTGACTTATTATTTAACTTCATCAGTTAAGGAAATATCTCTTTGTTGGAAATTATTCTGCAAAAGCAAAGAAAGTTTACGAAATTATCAAATTGAGAGAAATATCATTTTCTCCTACTGCATTAAAAAAGTTACTTTATAATGATTGTTATCAAAATGTTTGCAGAATATTGAATTTAGTTGAGAATGGTTGCATATAATTGGAAATATTCTCTATATAAACTGCATTTGTATAATGAATCTCATATAATTATTAATGCGAGTTACTTTTTAATTATGGAAATTACTGTTATAATATATAATATGATTGCTAAGTTGAACGATATAATATGATTGCTAAGTTGAACGCTGAGATTTTATTTGTTCCTGTTTGATCTGGAGCATTTCCTACTTTATTGGAAATTCGTGACTGCTTTTCCCATCTCTGTTCACATTTCCTGTCTTCCCTCAGTCTGCAGCGAATGGGTTCGCTCCTTGACGTCAATAGGTTTCGTTCATTGACGTCACTGTTGCCATGGCGACAGACTTATCCTCCTGTTTTTTTCATTATTTGCCAGAGGATTATTTATCAGGAAATGAGTTTTCGAGGAATGTGATTGGTGGAATTTATTTCCTTTATCATGCTAGTGTTATTAGCCTAAATCCGCTAAGTAAATTTAAACAGGAGCAATTTTTCGGTTTGGTAAATTTAGTACATTGTTTGACATCTGCATTTGTGTATTTATAATTTAAGATATATATTTAATAATTTAAAAGCACCTTTATTGAATTGTTTTTTTCTAGTAATTAATGAAATCAAATCAATTATATATATATAAATAAATTTGGTTAAAAAAAAAAATAATTTTTTTTTTTTTTTTCAAAATGAAAAAAAAAAAATTAATGCTGAAATTTTTTGTTAAATTGCATAATAAATTTATTAATTACAATTAAAGAGATAATTAATAAAATAGATGACATAGCTAAACATATTTCAATGAAGGTTTTGTATATTATATATATATATATATACAAAGAAAATATTTGCTTCACAAGACTTACGAAGAATGTATATTCAATATCTAGGAGATCAATATCTGAGATACCGCTGGAGATATGAGAGTTAAAATATATATTTTAAAAGGACCTTTTCTATGTTTAAAGATAACATACCAAAATTCTTAAGTAAACCTCTGTTTTTGAAGTAAACCTCTGTTTTTGAAAGAAGAAAAAAAAATATTTTTTTTTTAATAGAATAGTAATAACCTAATTTATTATACAAGGTTTTTCAAAAATATATAATAATGGAAAAAATATTTCGATTTTACAACCCTTTTGCAAAGAAATATTTAAATAATTTCATTTCTCATTAGCTGTAAAAATTATATATATATATATATTTATTTATTTATTTGTCAAGCGTTAAAAGCGTCAGGTGCTTCCTGGGTTACCAAAAGTTTTGGTGAATGAAAACTGTTTGATGAATAACGTTTTGCAATTTAATTAAAAACCCAAAAGGACTTTTCAATAATGAATTAACGTTGATTTGATTGTTGAACGTTAGATTTACAGTAATCATAAAAATATTAAGGATAAATGTCTTTTGAATTAATTTTTTTTTAAATAAATATTCATTAATGCATAAATTTTTAAAAATATTTCAAATAATTTATAGTACAATTTTGCAGCCCTAGAATCGTAACTTTTAATAATTCACTACACTACAATGCTGATTTTAATATAAACAAGTTTATTAAATGTCAAATATCAATTTAATAAAATTGAAGACAGATATAATTAATCAATATTTGCTTTATTAAAGTACAATACAAATTTGTTAAAAAATTTTTGAAGCTTGCATACATTTATTTTGGCCATCAGATTTCTTATTTGGTTAAATAGCACAAATCTTAAAATAATCAAGCTTTTCAAATAAAAATCTAAAAAAAAATATCATTTTTTTTATGTTTGACTTAGTTAAAGCGGTTTAACAATATGTTAAAATTGTCTGTAAATATGGCTACGTCAAATAAAATGTTTCAAACTAGTGTAGTGATTGCCACGATGGACCATAAAGTTTTATCATTACTCTATGACATAGACCGGTTTTTTTTTGTCTATCCAGTATTTTATTTTTCAGTCGTTTTTACACAGGGTGAAATACATTCATTCTTTTTTCATTTAAAAACTATCTAAAAGTTTGACAGAAAGTTCTTTCAAATAATTACATGGAGCCATATTTTTATTTTACCATCTAGAAAACCCATAGGTACTCTGTAAATAGTCTTGTCACCGGATAAGTGCGACACATTTTTGACGAAGAATTGTGTCTCATTGAAACGATTTTTTTTTTTTTTTTTTTTTTTTTTTTTCGTTACTTTGCAATCACGCCCTTACAAATCTCTCAGCATAGCTACCAATGATGCAATCGCAGATGAACTATATAGTAATCTTTCTTAACCAACCTTTGTCTAAATCCAGTCTGACCACTTTCTGTCCCATCTAACTTTCCTTTTTCTTGGAATAAAATGAGCAGCTTTTGTCTGAAGCCAGTCGTTTCTCCTTTTCAGAAGTTTCACAGCACTCGGAGAATAGCTGCCGAATTCGACTGCGCTAAAAAAACATCTATGTTTTGAAGGGCATGCAGTTTGCTGATTAATACCACCATAGATTTTGTGCGATAAAAAAAAAAAAAAAAAATTTTCAAAATTTTGACGATAGAGGGTGCTACTGTGAATAATTTCATGAAAGTGATACGTGCATATTGCTCCCACAAAGTAAAATTTGAGTATAAAAACATTATTGAATGCTGCGTGCACATTTTTAAAACATAAAAATAATTGCTATGCATGATGTTATTTTAAATAAAAAATTTACATGATACTTATTCATGTTTTTCATTTTTCATCTAGCTTCATATGAAGTGAAATGACATGCATATCTGCAAGTACATTTGGAAACCCTTATGAATGACATTACAAAACACATAATATCCATGTTCAGCAATTGCTGTTAAAAATGGATCAAAGCGTGATCTTCTCGAATATGAAGGTAGATGGTGTTGAATGTATATGGCACATTTCTTTCTAGACGAAGGAGTTTATTCTCAAAATTGCTGCATATGAACTACTAGCAACTCTCACAAGTACGCTGAAATATCGTTGCAGCCAGAAAAAGTCCATGTATATCATGAATTTACCGCACCGTTCATAATTGGGCCATTGATCTTCCAGAAATGTTGCATCATGGGACTGAAAGCGTGCACCATAATAAGTCATCATCATCATAACTTAATCCTTGTTGTGGGCCTTGGCCTCCTTTGAAAAATCCAGCCAGGTTGTTCTTTTGGCCATGGACCTCCAGCTTTTGATCTTAATAACATTAAAATCAGACTCTAAACAGTCGACCCATCTCTTCCCTTGGTCGTTGTCCAAAAGGGATTGCATTGAAAACCTTCAAAGCAGCTCTATCACTTTCCATTCTCATGAGTTGACCGACCCATCTCATTCTGTTCAGTTTAACACATTTTAGAAGGTCAATATCTCTAAAAAGTTTATAAAGTTCAAAATTGTATCTTCTTCGCCAATTTCCATTGTCATTGATACCACCAAAAATAGTCCGTAGCACTTTTCTTTCAAAGATTGCCAACATTTTCTCTTCTCTTGCTGTTAGTGACTATGCTTCAGATGCATATGTTAATACTGGTTTTATGAGAGTTTTGTACAGTAAAATTTTAGTTTTTCTTTTAATCAGATGGGATCTTAATTGGTTTCTAAGACCAAATAGGCAGCGATTAGCAGCAATAATTCTCTTTTTGGATCGCGGGGCTGATTTCATTTTAGTATTCTATCCCAGGTAAGTAAACTTTTTTAATATTTTCGAATCTATGTTCATCATAAGTACATTATATTATGAGTTTCTTATAAGCAGTTAAAATATTTCCTACCATTGGCGAGTGAAATGGTGCTTGGAAGAAATGCATAATTAACATAACACATAATAATACATTAATGCATTATAATTGGGGACAACCTAACTTAACTGTGGGAAATACGATGCAGATAGACAAAAAGTTATATGAGCCAAAATGTGACACTCTGATTCGCCAAAGATAAATTCTTATGTCACTTTAAAAGATACCAAAGTAACCATTAAAGTTGTAGTTTTTGACATACTTATCGCTTAAACCTCTCTGCAACTCAATGAAAAAAGGGTTCTATTAAAATTATTCACTCTTATCTTTCTTACAGAAAATTATATGTTGCTGTTAATAATCCCGATTCTTCTATTAAAAACATTAATGCGGATATCCCAACAAGGTTTATTACTTGGAATTGAACATTATAAAGGAGGAAAAAAAAAAATTCGTTTGATAAACGTTATTCTTACAGCAGAGAATGTATTAGACATACATTATGTTGTTGATAAAGTTGTGAAAAATAAATTCGCAAGGAAGATTTGAAAGATATTTGATATTTTGATTGTTTAAAATAATACTGTATAAATTCTATTTTATCTTTAATTTGCACTACTTTATTCATTTTAAATTATGAAACTTTTTTAATTTGTATTTGAAGCTTATCCAAAATAAATTGTTTAAAAATATTTAATCGTCTATAAAATGTTTTAATAGTCTGCAAATTAAATAACTAAAAATTAGATAGATAGGAGGAGCATATTCAATAAAAAATTAAAATCTATGTTAAAAATTTTCAATACATGAAATTCAAGTAATCCTACTATAATAAACCACGCATTTAATCTATTGCAATACATAAATCACGTGTCTAATCTATTACAATAAATAAATCACGCATTTGTTCGAAGGACCAATTATTTTTTAACTGAAAACATTTTTCAGCTGTTGTTTACTAAGTAAAGGATCTTTCATTAAATCCAGACAGCACACAATTTCAACTTAGATATGCTTTTCATTATTTTTATATGCTTTTGCATTATACGGATATCTTGTTTACATTCACAATACATGAGTCTGAGAAATATTCTGTCAAATACAGCTGGTAATATAGTTATATCATTTTTTTTTTTTTATGTAATTCTTCTGCGTAATCTGCTTAGAGCAGCTGAATAAGTAGCTTGGTGCTCATCATTTGCGTCAATTTTTACATTTTCAGCTATGGTTATTTCTTAACTATTTCGAAGTAGATTTGACCATGATAATGTCGATTGCAAGAAACAGAAATCTATGTAACGTAAAGTATAACCCAGTGTTTAAAAAAAGTGTTTCTTTTAAAAATTGTTTAGAAATTTTATTGTTGTTTTTTTTTTTTTTTTTTCTTTTTTTTTATATATAATTTGTCAAAAAATTATTACTCAATCTTAGTATTATCATTTTTTTTTTTCTTACGATTGTATGATTTAATAAATTATTTGTATGTGAATACATGTTAGAAGGTTATAGGTTTACAGACTATAAATCTTTGTGAGGCTAAAAACAGGATTAATAAAATTGGATGACCATGACCATTCTGACCATGATAATGTCGATTACAAGAAACAGAAATCTATTTAACATTAAAGTATAACCTAGAGTTTAAAAAGAAAGATTCTTTTAAAAATATTTTGGATTTTTTTTTTTTTTTAATCTTTTTCACATATAATTTGTCAAAAAATTATCACTCAATTTTAGTATCAATTTATATTTCTTATGTAAGATTTACTAAATGATTTGTTTATGAATACATGTTAAGGCAGTTTGATATTGTTCAGTTCCAAGGTAATAAATCTTGTGAGTCATCTCCATTAAGGTTTTATAATATGTATTCATTTACAAATGTATATGAATACATGTTAAGGTTTACAGACTTTAAAACTTTGTGAGGTTAAAAACAAAATTAATGAAATTTGGTGACCATGATACAAGAAACAGAAATCTGTGTAACATAAAAGTATAACCCAGAGTTTCAAAAAGTGTTTCTTTTAAAAAAATTTCAGAAATATTATTGTTTTTTATGAAAAAATCTTTTTTAGATGTGGTAAAAATTACTGTCGAAAAATTATTACTCAATCTTAGTAATTTCAATTTCTTTTTCTTATGTATGATTTAATAAATAATTTGTATATAAATGCATATTAGAAGATTATAAGTCTCCAAACTATAAAAAAAATTATTATGCTAAAACAGAATAAACGAAATTTTGTAAAATTTCATATTTTTAAAATTTACTTTGACCCAAATTAAGCTTTATTGAATTGATGTATTTATATCAAAATAAATTCTTTCCTTTGCTGTATGCTTATTGTTAATGATGCTTTAAATTTTGAGTTTCGAAATTACTTTCTCCTCTCTCAAATTGTTTATTGTTTTTACATGTCGCAAATTTAATTATTTTGCAAATATCTGCAAATTTAATTCGAAAAATTTACAAACTGTTATCTATCTTTATATATATAATTCTTCTGGAAGTGTGTTTGTCACAACTCCTCTAAATGGCTTGACCGATTTTGATGAAATTTTTTGTGTGTTTGATTAAACATGGAGAACGTTTTTATGCTATCCCCTTTTTTTGTAAGTCGCCATAAGGTAATAATATGTATTCGAGAAATGGAAAATAAGTTCGCGATATCCACTTTATCGTTACTTGCCACCAGATAGTGCTGCAGCATTTCATCTTATATACCGTTCAAACGATATCATGAAAATTAATGTGCACATATATTGGAACATGAAGAAAATATTCGCCATATGTAATTTTCTGTAATGCATTTTTTTTTTTTTTTTTTTTTTTTTTTTTTGCAGGACAACGTATGCCGGGTCCTGCTAGTATATTGTCTTGTAAAAAGGTTAGAAGATCAGGAAGAAAGTAATTTTGTATTTTTACACTTAATTTTCTTTTCGTTTGAATTTCCTATGCCAGGCGAAATAAATTTCAAAAATACGTAATATATATATATGCATATATAAGAAGGATGATTTCCATGCTGTAGGAAATATTTTTGCCGATTTTATTGACTTTTTGAGCATTAAAATTAAAGAATTACTGGAAAAATGCCATTTATTTGCAGATTGGAAAATATTTATAAGTATAATTCAAGCACTAATTTCTCAACTGACAGTCAGTGATTTATCTTAATAGGTGTGCCTTATCTTGATTGCGCTTAACTACGTAATAACATGACTTTCTGTCAATTTAGAATGACAAGCATTGCGCGAACTTGGTGGCATTATTTTTTTATCGTTATGACAACAAGCTCTTTTTTTTTTTTTTCAATTGCTTGAATTAATTTCTCAAAGTGACAGTCAGTAATTTATCTTGATAGTACTCAAGATTGTACATTATCTTGATTGTTCTCAACTGCATAATAATATGACTTATTAATTTATAATGGCAAGCATTGAGGAACTTGATGGCCTTATTCTATCTTTTCTTATTGTTATGACAACAAGGTCTTTTTCGTTCAATTGCTTTAATTCATAAAAGCTTTTTGTCCTTGTTTAATTGCTTTAATTCATAACAAGCTCTTTTTTTTAATTGTTTAATTCATACCAAGCTCTTTTTCGTTCAATTGCTTTAATTCACCAAGATCTTTTTCGTTCAATTGCTTTAATTCACACCAAGCTCTTTTTCGTTCAATTGCTTTAATTCACAAGTTTTTTGTTCTTGTTCAATTGCTTGAATTAATTTCTCTAGATAATTGTACCTTATCTTGATTGTCCTCAACTATGTGATAACATGACTTATGACTTATCCTTATGATAAATGTACCTTCTCTTATTCAACACGGGGAAGACAATGATTTATCTTGTTGGACTTATCTTATTTTCATTGTTTTTCTCTTTCGTGATGAAAAACATTTTTGCTCAACCAGTAACATTTAATGACTTTGGAGTCTTTTTTTTTTTATTTTGATTGTTATCAAAAGGATAATAACTCTATTTGTCTTACAATGAAGAACTAAACAAATTGCATTGGTAGTCATACTATAACAAACTAACTTGATATCGGCCAACTCTGACTTGGCAGCGCGCCAAATTGTGATGTTTCAACAACAAGTCGTAAACAAGTAAGTAACAAATAGTTTGAGTGATTCATTCAAATGTATCTTACTGACAAAAAAAGGTTTCAGATCACTTATCGTGAACCTCAATCTGCTAACTGTTTATAGTGGACATAGCTTGCAAAGTTTTAACCAAGCTGTTTAAAACTTGTATTTATTTTTTTTTAATTGTAACCATCAGAAATGCAAATATAAATATTTTAAATTTTCCTGGAGCAAACCAGTCTATTTAACGGCATTGTGTTATAATTGGACTCCAACTGTTATAGCTCGAATTTTTACTAGATTTAAGTTTGGAGCACTTCCACTTCGGCGAGAAGCATGTTCTAAAGAATTCAGCAACCTGTTGAAGATAAGTATATTTTGAATTTATTTTCAAATTCTAAATAATTTCGAAAAATAGTCGTCTCCCTAACAACTAAAAGTAACAAACTTTTGCTTTGTTCACCCCTGAATATGAAAAGGAATGAAACTTACATATGGAATCCTTAGTGGATGTAGATTATAATCTTTTGAATTACGAATATTATAAAAAAAAAAATTTATTTGGAGAATCGTTTTTTATTTAATTTGATTGGTGAATATTATCAAAATATTGTTTTTATTTATAATTAATTGTATATTTATAATTTATACTAACTATTTGAGTATTTTATTATTGAAATATTGTTAAGTAAATGAGAAGGTACATAATTTTATTATTATTATTATTATTTTATTTCCAATGGCAGATTATGAACAGTTACAGCAAAAAAAAAAGAACAACGAAAAAAAAAAAAAAAAAAAAAAAAAAAAAAAAGATAATGCAACAAAACATGCTGAAACAGAGTTCAATAATCAAACAATAAAGCCAAGTGGTAGATCTGTTAGCCACTAAAAAGTGTTACCACGGGAGGTAGATCTTCTGCGCACCCACATATAATTTTTTTTTATTATCTGAATACATATTTTAATGTAATACAATAGCATATTGTCCAAAAAAAAGAACTAATTATTTTAGCAAAAGAGCTTAATATTACTATGGATGACAACTGTGATTAAAGTTATGACGAAGTTGAAGAATTGACAAATGACGAAGAATTTACTAAAGAGTTATTGAATAATATAGTCTGTGAAAGTAAGAAAAAAGAATTCAAGAATTAAAAATACTAAAATTGCAAGATGCTAAAAAAAAATATTTGCTGCTTACAGGAAATAAAGGAAAAGGATATAGTATGAATTATAAAAATTAAAATGCAGATAAAAGTAAACTATGTACATTCTATCAGTTCTGTATACTCTTGACACAGATTTACTTAAATTAGAAATGGTGAAATTAATTCCAAACTATAATCTACACATTAGATGACAAATGTATTGTAAAAACAATTCATATTTATCAAAGTACCAGAATTTGAGTGATTAATTTCATTGACTTTCTCTTAACCGATATTGCTAACCAGATGCTAACCAACCAGATGCTTTAGGAACTAAAGCAAAAGGCTCAAAAGTATAGCATGAACATATTCAACAGATTTTACTGAAACGTTCTGTGATAAGCGAAAAAGTTCCACCAACTTTTTTGTAAAACATTGCAGAAATTCTGACAGTAAATTAGTTTCAACTAAAAGATACAACATTTAATCAGCTGAAAGATTTTATTGTTTCTGTTCATAAAAGATCCTCTTCAGATACTAAGGACAATCCTGATCATTGGTCTGATTAATTAGATGCTTATTCAGCGAAATTTAATTTCATTGGCAGAAGAAAAAAAGGAATCTACAATTTAGACGAAAAGAATTTGGAATCGTAATACTATAAGCTGGCATTCTGGGACCGCCCTCAAGTTAGTTATGGAGGTGAAAGATTGTGAGTGATTGAATCAAAATATTCACCTTCTCTCTACCTGAGAATGATATAACACATTCATTTCGACTATTGAAAACAATTTTTTAAATATGACTAAATGAAATAAATGGCACTGAAGCCCATTGATACTGGTGAAATTGTATACTGTCATCTAAAACAAAAAGTGTGCTTTCTAATATCATATTGGCTTATGGTATAGAAAGAAAAACCGAAGTAGAAAAAGCTTAAGCAGATATCAAAATTAAAGCATATTCAATATGAACTGAATTGCTTGGCTTTCAAATAACGAAAGAAAATCGAACTCTTTTAGGAACTGACCTTTTCTTCAGAGCAAGAATTGTTTTAAATATTTCAAACTGCAATTGGAATTTCATCAATTTTAGGCAAAGGTTTGCATTCGCTGAAGATACTTTGAAAGCTTAAGAAATGTTAAAAACAGTTGTTGATGTAAATTCAATACATTTACAAGATGATGAATGAAAAATCAGTCTACAGCTAAGAAGTCAGAATTATATGTCTACTTGGAAATTTTTCGGATATATGTCTAGGAGAAGAAGCAACACCCAAGATTCAACACTACATTAATATAGGAAACATCCTGTTTCCTTTCATCATTAGTATGCCATTTGTTAAGGAAAGACTATTTGTTAAATGTTATGGTCTCCAAATAAAAACACGTATACTCTAAGTAGCATGTAAAAACTCAACTCTTTTATTCAAAAACCAAACGCCTTCTCTCGATATTACATTTCTTGTTCGTTAAAGCAAGCTCACGCCCACGCAAATGAGGGGGAAGTGATAATTCCTCTGGCGCCAGCTTACACTTCCGTTTTACTGCAATAAATTACGCACTTGAGCTATTCGTATCTATGAGATAACACTATTGAAAAAGAATTGGAAGACTTCCAGGCTAATGGCTTAATAGCAGAATGTGAATCATCATGTGTTTAATATGTAGTTTTAGTTCCGAAATTTAATATATCTACACCTTTATGGATCGATTATCTAAAATTGAATACAATTACAGTGACTGATGACCCCCCAAGAATGGATGATTTGATGCATGAAGGAAATCACCGCTTACTTGTCTATAATTGACTTAAAATCAGGCTACCATCAAATTGGATATTTTGGTGAATAACCTTACCTGGAGGAAAAAAATTTCCAAATACTAGTATACAGTTTTCTTTAACATTGCTAAGCGTGAGTTAACAGGGCAAACAACCGCCTATCTTCAATTTGAAGTTGAGTATTGTAGATACCATTTGGTACTAAGTTCAAGAAATTACAATTTATATGAAGAAACTCACTTTAACGAGGCAAATGAAAAAAAAATTATTTGTATAAATAACCAAGATAGATACAAGCATCATGCTGATAAAAACTCGTAAATCTTCCCCTCAGTTTAAAATGGGTGATGCAGTTTGAGTTATACTTTGTGTAAGGATAAAAAAGACACCTCAAAATTCATGCTCTGATGTGATGCATCGTTTGTTATTATGTCACAAAGGTCTCCAAACTCATACACTACTGTATCTGCAGAAAGTTTATAGGTAATTCTCATGTGTCTGCCCTAGTGCCTTACTATAGACGAGAGTGATGGCCCTCATCTAGAGAATGGTACGATCTAAAAACTAGTCTGAGAATCTTGTGATCCTAACAATCCTAAACCAAGTTCCCACCAGAAGACATCTATTTCCTCCTCAACTACCTAGACGCAAGCAACCTCCTCATCATGCAATCTGTCTCCCGATGACGATTGAATGCAAGTTAAGTGGAAATCTATAATAAACTGATAATTTAACATCGCTCCAAATTAAGATATTTCAACAGTAGATCATAGGATGTCAGAAGACCTTCCTATGATTCATTCATATGTTTCTTATTGACAGAAGACGCTCTAGACTACCTATCGTGTGCTTTATACTGTTAATTTATCCTGTTTACGATGTATATAGTTATCAGGAGTGTTGCCTCAAAACCCAGGTCCCCGTGCATAGGGAAGTCAACTCCCTATGTCCCGTAAACATCCTGTCTGTGGGGGTGTCTGGCAGGGGTAAGATGACGGGAGAAAGTGAAAGAATGTAAGAAGGGGAGTTGAACAACTGTAACCAAAGAGAGTGGTCGTGTGGGCAGTTCATCCTCGAGTGTGACGGCTGGGAGATTAATTTATACAGTCCACATTTATTATTTGAATCTTTAATTTGTGTGTGTGAGTGAGCTATCGAACAATGAGAACCAAACTGTCTAATGTTATTTTTTTTTTGTGGTTGAACTTTGGAAGATTTCATGTACTTATGCATGCTACGTATAGCGCACATACGGGTGATGAGGAGAGGACAGTGCTTTCCCGAAGAACGTTTAGGAGTAACTTCACCACATTTGTGTATCGTATGGGAGCCCTCCAGAAAACTCCCATCAGGCAGCCTGACTATCGACGTGAGACACTTTTAAACTCATTGTCACAACCGTCATCGTGTATTTTCGTTTGTGAAAGCAGTGATTACAACAATGCCACCAACGAATTCGAACATTGGTCCTCTTGCACGCTAACTGTGCTAATTGTTATTACGCCACCAATCGGGCATCTGTTCAATATCAATTCTTTACTTTAAATGTCTAAAAATGTAAATAAACATATTTTAAATTTTCTTGGAGCAAATCATCTTACTTTTTGTGTTATATTCCTTTACTTTGATTATTCTTATCTTCATGATAATAGCGGCTTTGTTCTCGATGGATACTGAAAAAAATTTAAAGAACCACAAACTCAATATATTTATTTACTCTGCCTCTTTCCCCTACTCTACAGCTTCACTCACTATTTCGCTATATGCTCTATTCAGTCAGCGGCCTGGTGGCCAACTGGCTTGATCTCTGGCCTTTGGTATCACAAGCTTCAGGTTCGAGTCCCGGCGGGGGCATGGATGTGGATGTTTCCCGGCGGGGGGTATGGATGTTTGTGAGTGGTTCGGAATCTACTTTAAACTGTAGGTCTCGGTCTGTTTAGCTCATGTGTGCACAAGATGACTGTAGAACGACAAACGAAACCATTCTATTCCCTCTCGTTATCAAGCTATTCCACACTCTCTGCCCTGCACAAATCCTAAACAAACATTCATAGTATATAAAATAATGTTTACAAAGCGCTCCCATATACAAATTCTGTGACAGCTAATAAGCTATCTTAAATTTCTTTTTATATTATTTTAATTGTCTTTTCTTGTTTATCTCTCGTCAGTTCTTCGCTCTAGGAAGGATTTATCTTGATGGCCTTCCTATTTAGTGATGTGTTTATTTTTCGTTCAACAAGTTGTGATAAATTATCTTGATATCTATTATTTTACTGATCTTATCTTGATGCTAATATGGGCTTCTTGTTAAATAAAAATTCTGTATCTTAATGACTCGATTATATTTTGATTGAATTTGCCTTCGTTATAAATATGCATTTTCTCGCTGAACTAAAGACAGACGCTCAGAGACAGACAGTAAAAAGACAGACACTCGAAAGATACTTTTCTTGTTGACTGTTAATTATACTGAATATTCTTATCTTGATTATTATTTTTCTGGCTCAACGAATGAAAAATAATGGAAGATTTTAATGACGGAAGATGACTCAATCTTACTTTGATTGTCCTTATCTTCATGATAGCTTATTTTCTCTTAATAGGCGACCTATGATCAGTATTTCTTTTCTTTGCTTTTTCATCTTCATGATAATGTGTATTTTTCTTACTGAAGGAGTGACAGACGTTATCTTGACTCTTTTTTTTTTTTAGTTATTCTTATTTTAGAGATAACGATTGCCCTTTCTCCTCAAACGATTTACAGATAATGAATTATTTTATATTGTTTTACTGTCTCTTTTCCTGATGGTAACATGCCTTCTAAAGCTCAACAACTATTAAACAATGCATTATCTTTATGGCTATCTTATTACGATTTTTCCTAATTTTTGGGATATCATTCCCTTTTTTCATCAATTACAGACTATTAATTATCTCGCTAACATTATTTCATTTTGATTGTTCTGTTGTATGTTGTTTTTCTTATATCGTTTTGTAGACATCTAGACCTAGCCCACGAACCCGTGTGGCCTCATGGTTGAAGGGAAACGGGAGAAGCTTCTGTTGAGATGGAGCACCAGTAGGTAGAAGTTAAACTTGGCTCCGCGACGCTGACTTTTACGTGGTAGGATTGTCAGCCCTAGGCCCAACGCTCTACAGTCATATCAGACCGGGATCTATGGCTTAAAGTGGATTCCGAACCACTACAAACACCCATTTCACCGCCGGGACTCTACTCCGAAACCTATGGCACCGAGCGGCAGAGCACTAGACACTCGGCCATTCAGGTCCCTTGATTGTTATTATTTTTTACTATAGTATTTCTTTTCTTTATTTCACAAGTGTCCTATCTAGGTTCCATAAACAACCTTTTCAGTGACCCTATTCGATATTATTTGATATTCAACATAATTCATATCTTCCTCCTTCATTCCAAAAATTAAGCACTACTAATTGGATCAGCTTTAAGGGTGGTTCTTTACCTTCAGCACCATTCATTGAAATCCAAAAATTACCAATGTTCAGGATATTGATCTATATTAAAGTCTTTCAATAGCTCATTTATTTATATTTAGTTTTTTAACAGCTCATTCATCAATATTCGATCTTTTAACAACTCATTCATCAATATTCAATCTTTTTACACCTCATTCATCAATATTCAGTCTTTTAACAACTCATTCATCAATATGCAGTCTTTTAACAACTCATTCATCAATAACCAGTCTTTTAACAACTCATTCATCAATATTCAGTCTTTTAACAACTCATTCATCAATAACCAGTCTTTTAACAACTCATTCATCAATATTCAGTCTTTTAACAACTCATTCATCAATAACCAGTCTTTTAACAACTCATTCATCAATATTCAGTCTTTTAACAATTCAATTCATCCATCAATTTATGAAGGACAAGAGAAATGTAAACCACTTATTATAGACATCTAGAAACGAATTACAGAATATAAAATGAATAACAAAATACAGAAAAAAAGAATAGAATGAATACAGAAATTACGATAACAAACACATTACCGTCCCTTCAACCAACAACTAAATAAGTTTTAAAAAGGAATAAAAAACAACAGATGGATTGAATACGTCGCAGGATTTAATTCCCGAGAAAAACTCTTCATATATCATTTACAAGGATATATACAAATATCCCTCCATTTCTAGGAAATTCAAGTTCAGTTTTCATCTGACCATAGAAAAGCTAATGTTTTCGCAAATAATCTGAAGACTTCATTCTAAGAAAACTCTCAGCAATATGAATGTATCTAAATGTAAAGATATAGTGACCAACTTAATCAGTGTCAGTCTATTCAACCATCATCTTTATTCTTTCCAAGAGATGCCACCAGTATCATAAAAAGAATAGCAATAAGAAATCAAATGGATCTGAACACATCGTAAACAAAACTTTTCTGTGCCTTCCTCTCAATGCTATAATCTCACTTGCAAAAATATTCAATAGATATCTCATACTTCAGTATTTCACAGATTCGTGAAAACATGCAAATATATTTATCTTTCAAAAACTCACAGATTGTTCGACTAATCAGTCTTTTAAGCTACGTATCTAAAATTTTTGATTGCTACTATCCTAAACACATTTATAAGCACTGTATTAACAGCAACATACTTTCAGCAGAACAATTTGTATTCAGATCTTATTCTACAGCTCACCTATTCCTTAAAGTTATAAACATCATTGTAGAAAGGAGGAATCATAAAAAACGATTAAAAGATTCTTCCTTGGTGTGACATAAGGCATTTGATCAGCTTTGGGAAGATGAACACATTTACAAAGTGACTTAATTCAACTACTTAATTCATACCATTTACAGCTAACTTTAAAACGGCACTTTTCAGATCTGTAGAAATCATGTCTGTGGGAATTTTCCAAGCCGGTTAGTATACACTCAAGAGCCAAAACATTATGATCACCTATCAATAACGAGTTGGCCCACCTTTGGCGCGCAACACAGCTTCAACCCACCTCGGCATGGATTAATACCACCACTTAATACCAGTTAAATACCACTTCCACCTGATCACGTGCCTTCCACGTCATCCAGGCGAGTTCATTGCAAAATGTAGGGGTGATCATAATGTTTTGGCTCTTGAGTGTATGTCGTTGAAATTTAAAAGCCTTTAGCACGATGCTGGATGGCTCTGTTCATATTGTGAAACTTGATTTCTGCTGGACTGGCCTGAATGGCCGAGTGGCTAGCGCTCTGGCGCTCGGTACCACAGGGTTCGGGTTCAAGTCCCGGCGGTGCCATGGATGTTTGTATTGGTTCGAATCCACTTTAAACCGTAGGTCCCGGTCCTAATTGATCGTAGAGCGTTGCGGGGGCATTGTTACTCCGCGTCCGTGGCTTATCTTCAAGTTACACGCCCCCCCCTGGGTAATGCAAAGTGAGTAACATCTGTGCAACGCTTGCCTTAAGGCATCCAAGACAAAGCTCTCTAAGTTTTTGCCAGCTGCATTAGAAAGAAGAGAAGATTTCTGCTGGGACTACTAGAAGAACTGTAGCCGTCGGGTAGTTAAGATC
This sequence comes from Caerostris extrusa, assembly GCA_021605095.1. Classification (NCBI taxonomy): domain Eukaryota; kingdom Metazoa; phylum Arthropoda; class Arachnida; order Araneae; family Araneidae; genus Caerostris; species Caerostris extrusa. The sequence continues at coordinate 13,596 of BPLR01013482.1, read as the reverse complement.
TCTACTTTCACTTACCCTGTAAATAGTGTAAAGTAAAAGCTAAATCCAATAGATATTTGATGTGTTAATATTGTTGGTGTCCATAAGATAAGTAAAGTCTTTGGACTCCTACGAAAGTGGCGGCGTTTAAATAATGAATTACCAAACAACGAAGATAGAATGTTGCCATATTTCTGATGTATTATTTAACTTAAATTCAATATATCATTTTCTGTTTTTCTGTAGGAACTGTCTTTGCTCTGCTGTCTTGGCACATGGAATCACTTTGCATTTTGATAAAAAGTCTTCTAATTTTCTGGATTCCTTGTAGAAATGGCTCACGCTCTAGTGCATCGCTGCAAATACCAACACAACAAGGTAATAATATTTAAAAAAAGGAAATGCAAGAACTCCCAGTGATGATCTTATATTTTTGATGAATTCAATTGGATGGGTTAGTGAAGTTAAATTTTTTCCTCGTTCGTCAACAAATTACCTTTTTGTAGTCAAGCTTAGTATCTCAAGGGTAAATGTTGGTATAAAATGAATCTCTACCTCAAACTGATAAGTAAATACTCAACTCTATCTTTCGACAATAAAACTCTCTCATACAAGCAAATTCTACGCCTATGTTTCAAAGCAGCCTCTATTTGGGAGTTAGAGACTAGTTTAAATGTAAAAATTACTGAATTAAAAATTTAAGTACTTGAAAATTCGTTTCAATAAAAAATTATAATTTATTAAAACATAGGACGATACTCTTGAATCGCTAGTAACCCACCTTGTGTAGTCCACGAACATGCAGTTAATGAAATTCTAAAATTCATAAACTGCATGAAACTGCATTCATTCACTGCATGAAATTCTAAAAAATAAATAAATCAGAAATAAGAAACAATTAAGAGAATTTCAGACTTATTTTGAAATTCTCGAAGACATTGAAACTTTTATCTTCAAAGGAAATAGAATTAAATAAACAGATTATAATTAATATTCATTTAAGTTACCTCGTCGTATACAATATCAACCTTCGTTAAAATTAAACGAAATCATTTCTCGTTTTGCAACTGATTTGCTGCTTATCAATAATCTTATTAATTTCTCTGCCAAAAAAAGTCAAACATTACATAGAATTTTATTCTCTAAACCGAAACCCATTTAATCATTAATTACTTTCAAGGCTGTTTTTAAAGGACACACCAAAGAAGTCATGCTACTGACTTTACAAAAATTCAATTGTTAACTAATTATAACAAATTTTAGTTTTCTTCAACTCAATAACATATCATTTGCATTTAAGATAAATTAGTGAAATTCTACATAAATAACCTTGTTTCAGTTTAACCCTAAAAAAGGAAATAGTTCTTGAAAAAAGCAGAAATATAAACAATAAAAATCTAATTTTTTTAAAAATGCATTATTTTTTAATCTTATTTAGATGGTTTTAATTTTTTAATCCAGATTTTCTAGGCATTAACTTGAAATTTGATTAATTCTTTGAATTCGTATTCACGAGATTATCTAATTTATGCAAATATTACTTTCAACATCATTTCCGTAAGCATGCTTTAACGTTTTTTGGAAGCGACCTAATTGAGAATTGCGAAAATATTGTAAATAAAATTTGTCGCCCCAAAAATCAGGTATAAAATGAGTTATGATTTTTTTTCTTTTCTATGAAGATATCTATCCATAAAATCTGTTTGATATCAGCCACCAACAACTTCATACACAGCAATACAGGTTACGGGTTCGAATTCTGGCGATGGCATGGATATTTGTTAATGGTTCGGAATCCACTTTAAGCCCGATCCCCTTCTCGTATGCCTGTAAGAGCGTCACGGAGCCCAATCAGACTTCTCACCCACATCATTCCCAAACTATAAAGGGGCAACTCAGCTCTAGGCAAAAATGTGGTGTGGTATAGTAGTAGTAGTCATATTAGACCGGGACCTACGTCCGGACTACTACAAACATTCAAGGCAACGCCGGAGCTCGAACCTGAAACCTGTGGCACCGAGCACTAATCATTCGGCCATCAGGCCCCGCTACATTAATTTAAAACAATAATTCTCAAACTGAAATCTGTTTGAGCTACTGTAGATCCCTGCCTGTTTAGTCCTCGTTTGCACAAGAGGACCATAGAGCGACAAACCAAACCAAATAATGCATAGCCAGAAAGTAGGCTATATTTGTAATATTCTATTGGAAAACGGAAACACGTTTACTCACAGAATTAACCAGAAATTCTTTGCGTTCTGTCTGTTTGTCATGAACTGAGTCAAATAAAGGCAGTCATGCATAAGGAAGTTATGGATGAGCAGATTCTAACTGGGTTATTGAACTTCTTTGGGAATCATTCGCATGGAACGAATGCAATCCTGCTTCAAATTCTTCCCAGTCTTTCATGGATCACTTAATCGTAAAAAGAAATCTTTCTACTTCTTCTGGTGAATTACTTTCTTCACAATTAGTTTTAGCTGATAAAACATTTAGCATCAATTTGCATAAACAGATGGTAACAAATTATGAATATAGTTTTACTGGATTCATTTGGTATAATTTTATGAGTTTGGTTAAGAGTTTTTTTCTAGTTTATGAAAATGAAGATCGGCCTGAATGGCCGAGTGGATAACGCTCTGGCCCTCGGTACCACAAGGTTCGAGTCCATGCGGTGCCATGGATGTTTGTAGTGGTTCGGAATCCACTTTAAACCTTAGGTCCCGGTATAATAGGATTGTAGAGCGTTGCGGTGGCATTGTTACTGCGATCTTCAAGTTACACACGCCCCCTGGGTATATGCAAAGTGAGTAACGTCGGTGCAGCGTTTAGTTTAAGGCATCGAAGACAGTTGTCTAAGTATTTACCAGCTGCAATAGAACAAAAAATAAAGTTAAAAGTTTTTAAAAATTCCCGGAATATTTCTATAAATTGAAATGTGGGTGAATATTTTTAATTTCGTTTATAATTTTCATTCTATAGGGCAGGGGTGGCCAACCCAAATGATCTTGCGGGCCAATTTGGAAATGCATCCTAACTCCGCGGGCCGCACATAAAATTGTATAACCCCATATTAGATTTAGATGAACTATATTTATATTACAACCTGTTATATTAAATGTTCCAGGAGGCGCGCGTATCATGAGTTCACAGAATACAATTTAATTATTCTGTGAACTTATAAATAAAACAACCAATATTTGTCATATATTCGCAATAATATTATTTTTAAATCAAAGGTTAACTTTTCTTCATAATTTCGACAGTTAATTATTGAATATATATATATATATATATTTTTTCTAATGCAGCTGGCAAACACATTATTGAATATATGGATGCACACATAATGTATTTTTTTAATACATTGGTTTTCACTACGTTGGCCATTAGGAAATAAATATATTTTTGTAAAAGTGAGATAAATCTCACGGGCCGGAAAAAATGTTGAAGGTGGGCCGCGGGTTGATCACCCTTGCCATAGGGCATGACCCCAAGATCGGTATGATATATTTTTTATAGATAAAAGTTAAACAATATTAGACCTCTTAACAACTTAAAAATTATACTAATTTATAAAATATCATAAGCTTAAGTTATATTGAATTTTTTTAAAAATTACTTTCTTTTCAACAATAAAAATAGAAAAAGTATTGATGGTTTAATAATTGCTGCATTTTTGTGTGCCTGTACATATGAATGTAATAAAATATTTTTAAAAAAGAAAGGAAAAATCATCAAATCAAATTATTTTCTCTCTCTATTATATTCATCATCATTATCAATAGCACAAATGCCCTGAGTGGGCCAAGGCTTTCCTTTGAAGAAATTTCCATTCATTCCTCTCGGTGGGAATGAACCTCCAATTCTTAACCTTTAGTACAGCAAAATCCTTCTCAACTGCATCTATCCATCGCAACTTGGGTCGTCCTCTTTGTTACTGTGGTTTACCAAAACGAACCTTTTTACAGAATTTAAGTCATTCTTTCTAAATACATGAGCAGCTCAGTTTAATCTATTGATCTTAATAAATTTTTATAATATTTGGTACATTAGAGCATTTACAAATTTCTATGTTATACCGTCTTCTCCAACAATCAGTTTCCTTAGCACCTTCATGAACAGCCCTTAAAATCTTCCGCTCAAACATACCCAAATGGGCCTCATCAGATCTTGCCAAATTCCTCGTTTCAGAGCCATAGACCAAAATAGGTCTAATAAGGGTTTTATATAACAATAATTTAGTTTTTCTGCTTATGAACTGTGATTTAAACAGATTTCTTAAGCCAATTAAGGCCTTATTGGCAGGCACAATTCTGATCTATTATACTATTTGTCAAAACTACAGAAGTAAAACTTATCATTATATAGCATAATTTATTGAAAAATGATGAAACACAATTTGCACTCAAGCATTATTTAAAATAAACCGCCATGTTTCCTAGTTCTTAGATTTCAAAATGTTGAATGAAAGTAATATTTATGGAAGTAAGAAATCCTGGAAAAGTGAAATTATCTACTTTACAATAAATATTCCTTTGATATTTATTGCAAAGTAGGTCTATAGATCTTCCATCCTGATTTCATAGAATTTATCAACGTGTTCATCAAGACTTGTGGAACTGCATGATACTCTTTTTAAACAACATTTGTCAGTTGCTGGAAAACCCGTAGAAGCATTTGGCACAGTGCAAGTCGGTAACCTACCGTATCCCACATCTATATCTCATTTACGTCTTCAGAGCAAGCTGGCCAATCCATTCGAGTGATATTTTCAATTTCCAAGCATTCTGACACCAGAAAATGACAGAAGTGAATGCGAAAATTGTCAAATGTAGATGCTAATAGGTAAGTAAGTGCGAATTATCACTCATCAATAAAAAAATACGATCCAACACTACCCCTAAATAGCCTTACAGAAGGGTGGCCTGATGGTCAATTGGCTAGCGCTCTAAGCCTTTGGTACCAATGGCTTTAGATTCGAATTCCGGGGTGACAGTGATGCTTGTTAGAGGTTCGGAATCTACGTTAAACTGTAGTAATTAATAATAAATTAGCCTAAAAGCCTTGTCTAATTAGCCTAAAGTGTATACAAAATTAACGTAGGGCGACGAGCCAAACCTTACAGAAGGTTTCCAAAATCTCACCCACATATCTTTGAAAGATCTGTGGGTGAGATCTTGGAACCTACTAGGCGCACAACCACTCGGGGATTGCTTACTACAAGTCGTTTTTGTTGTAACTCTTATATATCACCATTTTATCTAGAATTTTCAACAAATTTCTTTCATATTTTTTAAAGTAAGTTAGAAAAACCCTTATATTCCTTGATTTCAAATTAATCGTGAGAAAATTAAGTGCAATAATTGTGAGTAAATATTGATTACATCGTGATTCATTTTAGCAGAAGGGTGGATATCAACAGATGATTACATAGTGACTGGTGCATATTAGCAGAGGGTCAACAAAAAGTAAATGGCGCATATTATCTTAAATTTCGAGGTAATTCCTATTCAAAATGGATATATATCACCAAATACCATTATATAGAATATTTACTGTATTCATTGTTATATGAATTAAAATGTTTATACGCATTATTTTCTTTCTTGTTTGTTATAAAACTATCGTGAAATTAAATATTTATTTCTTGTTCATTTCATGTTAAAATTTATTCAAAATTCTATATTCACCATAATAATAATAATGAAATAAAATATTTAAAACATTGCTCTTAATTGTAAGAAATGTGAATATCTTTTTTACTATTGACTGGATTTTTCTAGATTAAATAACGGGCTCGTCTAAAATTGTTTAGAAGCACAGCGCAAGCTATACGTGGATACGTAAGTTAAAAGTACCAATGCCACCTAGAATACATAGCATTACCTCTGAATTTGACCCAACAACCACAACCACATGTAGCTCTTGTATATCGCTGTTTTATATAACATTTTCAACAAATATATTTCATATGTTTAAAGTAAGTTGGAAAACCTTCATATGCCCTGATTTCAAATTAATTGTAAGAAATTTAAACTAATAAGTGTGAGTAAGTATTTGTACTTCCAAAGAGTGATTATTAGTAGAGGGTAAATATTGCATATTGTGTTACATTTCTCGTATTTTCTATTCAAAATGGATATATATCACCAAATATCAGTGTATAGAATATTTACTGCATACATTGTTGTATGAATCAAAAGATTTGCATACATTATTTTCTTTCATTTTTGGTATTAAACTATTATGAATTTATTTGTTAATTTTATGTTTGTTCAAAATTTTATATTCACCATAATAATAATAATATTTAAAGAATATATAAAAAAAAATTGCTCTTAATTTTAAGAAACACATTCCAAAAATGCTGTTATATTAATGAAAAAGAATTTATTTCCCTTTTCACTGATATCAAAAATCTTCCAAATTTAATTAATCAAATTAATTCTACCAACAATAAAGCTGACAAGCTACAAATCTTTGCCAACTGTATATGCTCCAAACCATCTAACAATGCCACGTAGTGACTATATTGTTTACAGGACTTGGTAGTCGAAACGTTTTCGTTTCCTCTCCCCCAGGCTCTGCTCTTCTATCGTTCACTTGCAACTGACCTTGTACACTACGTTCAGTTTGTAATTCTTCAAAATCCTCTTTTTCAGTTTGTAATTCTTCAAAATCCTCTTTTACTTTATTATTTTAATTATTAAATTATAATTAATAATTATTAAATACTTTATTGAAAAGAAGAAATAAAACTACTTCTCTCCTGTCCATATATTATTATCTCTATTTTAATTGTTTTATTTTTAATGCAATGTGCTTAAAGCTAAAGTAACTTCCTCTCATATGCAAAGAAGGAGTTAGCGGTTACTCATACCAAGGAGCTCCGTCAACCTACAAATCGTCGTCATGTTAAGAAATGTGAATATCTTTTCTTACTATTAACTGGTTTTTTCATGATTAAATAACGAACTCTTCTCCTCTCTACAAGTCAAAAAACGCTTAGAAACATGGCGTGAGCTATACATGTACGTGCAAGTTAAAAGGTGCAATGCCACCTAAAATGCAAAGCATTACATCTGAAGTGTGACGCCACAACCACTAAGCCATATTGTGGTAGCTCTTGTATATCGCTATTTAATCTAGCATTTTCAACAAATTTCTTTTATATTTTTAAGGTAAGTTGAAAAACCTTCATATTCTTTGATTTCAAATTAATTATAAGAATATTAAGTAGTTGTACAATATTACATAGTGATTCATATTAGCAAATGGATAGATATTAACAGATAATTACATGGTGGTTGGTGCATATTGGCAGATGGTAAACAATATTTTTTCTATTTAAAATGAATATAGATAACCAAATACCAGTTTCCTTATTTTTTCTTTCCTATTTGGTATTAAACTATCATTAATTATGTATTTATTTCTCGTTAATTTCATTTTTAAATTTATTCAAAATACTATATTCACAATAATAATAATTTGTAAAGAATATATTTAAAACTTTGTTCTTAATTTTAAGAAATGTGAATAACCTTTCTTATTAATTGACGTTAAAACTATTTATTTTTCCTATAACAGTTGGATTTGACTAATATTACTTTTATTTTGCTTTCTGTAGAAGATTTTCATTTCTTAACAATAACTGGCATATAAAACAGTAAATTATTTTATAATAATAATTATTTGTATAATCAGAAAATGGACGAAATTTGATTTTTTAGTTGTTGGAAAAGGCCTTTTGAATGTAGTGTACCAATGTGAAGAGGCAATTATGATAATTAAAATAAATGGCAAAAATCGATTTAAGCCATCCCATGGAAGGTTTTTACATACATAAAAATTCGAATGTACAGATATTTCCAAAATTGTTAACATAAAATAATGATTTTTAAGCATTCAAAATCAGAAACAAAAACTTTTCATAAAACTTTGTTATTTATATATTAGTTGGCAATTATATATTGAAAATAGTAATAAGTAAAAATATATAAATGTTTAACAAACCATAATATACTTTATAATTGTTTTAAAAAATGTTTTTGAATAAATATATAAAAAAAAGATAATTTTTATATCTGTTACATTATGCAATTTTGCTATCATGCAAGTATATTCTAAGCCTCAGGGGTTATGATCGATTTCTTTCTTTTTCAAATTTACTCTTTTTATTTATATTCTTTTGGTTGCTAGAAAGTACGAGCAACGTTTCTTGTATTTTAAAAAGGAATTTCTAGTTTTCAAAATTTCTAGTTTTAGAGTAGTTCCTTTATAAGGGTTTCATTTTCACTTTTGCCAAATTCTTTTATCTGTTGTATTCTAAAAAATAATTTGGATAAATCGAGATAAAGCAGCATCAGGGCGCATACATCTCAAAGTACCAACTCAAGTCAAGTCAAGCCTCATGCTATCAAATGGGAATCATCAGTTATTGATCATAATACTGGGGGAATAATTTCTATTAAGTTGCGAAAAGATAAGACCAGTATTAACATATGCATCTAAAACATGGTCACTAACAGCAAGAGAAGAGATAATGTTGGCAATCTTTGAATGAAAAGTGCTACGGACTATTTTTGGTGGTATCAATGAACAATGGAATTTGGCGAAGATACAATTTTGAACTTTATAAACTTTTTAGAGATATTGACATTCTAAAATGTATTAAACTGAACAGAATGAGATGGGCCGGTCATCTCATAGAATGGAAAAGTGATAGAGCTGCTTTGAAGGTTTTCAATGCAATCAACAACGATCAAGTGGAAGACCAAAAAAGAGATGGGTCGACCGTTTAGACTCTGATTTTAACGTTATTAAGATAAAAAACTGGAGGTCGACGGCCAAGAGGAGAACAGACTGGCTGGATCTTTAAAGAAGGCCAAGGCCCACAGCGGGCTGACGAGCCTGTCGTGATAATGATGATGATGAAGTTGCGGAAGACATATTTACACTATGGAGCAGTCATACATCATTTACTATAAAGAGAAAACCCATTTTGAAAAGACAGAAGAGAGCAATACAGCTGAGTGAAGAAATTAAAAATGAATTTGATAGTACTAGAACTTTCTTTACTACGGCTGAACTCCTTTCTTGTATGTCAAAATTCGCATATAGTGTCATTTGGTGCACTGTAAAAAGAGAAGACAATATATTTTTAATACAAATAACGAATACCAATGAGGGTGTTGTATTTAAACATAAAGGAAAGTTAATTATGTATATAAGAATTTAATTTAGATGTTTTAAAATTAATTCTGAGCTGTAACAAAGGGTTAATATATTCATCAAAATTAGTAAATGATTTGTCTTTGTACAATTATATATTTTGTGCAAAAGTTATTATCAGATTTAATTGAAAAATAATTCTTAAAAGTTTCAAATCAAGAGAAATGTCTTCTGATTTACACTGAAGTGACAAAAGTCATGAGATACCTCTTAATATCGTGTCGGCCCTCCTTTCGCCCGGCGAAGTGCAGCAACTCGATGTGGCATGGACTCAGCAAGTCGTTGGAAGTCTTCTGCAGGAATATTGAGCCATGTGCTGTCTCGATAGACGTCCATAATTCTGAAAGCGTTGATGATGCAGGATTTTGGGCACGAACAGAACTCTCGATGATGTCCCATAAATGCTCGGTGGGATTCATGTCGGGCGATCTAGGTGGCCAGATCATTCGTTGGAATTGTCAGAATGTTCTTCAAACCAATCGCGAACAGTTGTGGCCCTGATGACATGGCGCATTGTCATCCATAAAAATCCCCTCGTTGTTTGGGTACATGAAGTCCATGAATGGCTGCAAGTGATCTCAAGTAGCTGAACATAAGCATTTCCAGTCAATGTTCGGTCCAGTCGCACCAGAGGACAAGTCCATGCCGTGAAAAAACAGCCCACCATTACAGGAGCCACCACCAAAAGCTTGAACAGTGCCTTGCTGACAGTTTGGGTCCATGGCTTCGTGGGGTCTGCGCCACACTCGAACCCTACCATCAGCTCTTACCAACTGAAATCAATGACTCATCGGACCATCCACGGTTTTCCATTCATCTAGCTACCAACCGATATGCTCACGTGCCCGAGTCTCTGCAAGCGATGTCGTTGTGTCAGTAAAGGGCACTCGAGTCTGTCTTCTGCTGGGAATAGCCCAAGAAAGCCAATTCTCCGCACAGTTCTAACAGACAAGTCCCTTGTACGTCCCACATTGATTTCTGCGGTTTATTTGGCGCAGTGTTGCTTGTCTGTTAGAATTTTACGACTCTTTGCAGACGTCGCCGGTCTCGGTCGTTAAGTGCAGGCGGTCGACCACTGCGCTGTCCACATGGTGGGATGTTATGCCTGAAATTCCATGCTCTCGGCACACTCTTGACACAGTGGATCTGGGAATGTTGAATTCCTAACGATTTCCGAAATGGCATGACCCCTGCGTCTAGCTCAACTAACATTCAGTTCAAAGCCGATGTCAGGATACGCCGTCTTCCAGGCGAACAGTTGCTCCCTCAATGTACAGTGGGTCATACAGGCCGGTGGTGGCGGTATTATGCCTTGCGGGACGTTCTCTTGGGCGTCTCTGGGACCCGTGGTTGTGGTGAGCAGACCATGAATGCTACAGGGTATCTGAACATCATTGCGGACCAGTTTCACCCTTACATGGCCTCTGTTTTCCAGCTGGAAATGGAATGTTCCAACAGGACAACGCCCTTGTCACAAGGCTAAAATTGTGTTGGAGTGGTTCCAGGAACATGATGCTAAATTCCAGTTAATGTCTGCCGCCTAACTCACCGGATATCAATCCGATAGAACACATTTGGGATGTCCTGGGACGGCAGCTAAGAGTTCAAAGACCACCAATTTGCAATATCTCGGATTTATGACCGTTGCTTAAACATCTGGTACAATCTGTCTCCAGCCATCTACCAAGGACTTGTGGCATCCATGCAAAGGCGCAAGCGAAGCTGTGTTGCGCACCAAAAGGTGAGCCAATTCGTTATTGACAGGTGGTCATAATGTTTTGGCTCTTTTGAGTGTATATACATATATATAAAGATTAAAAGAAAGAGACATATAAAGTTTTGAAGTAATCTAAACAAATCGAGGAAGGTTTTTATTTATTCATTTTTTTTATTTATTATTCTATCATTTTTATATTTAATATATAAACATATAAAAACAAATAAAAATAATTAAAAAACAGAGTTGAAGAAAAAGATTTCAGAATAAATATAGATAAACAGAAAGAATTAATCTAAAAAATAAAAAAGAAGTATAACGTAAGGAGAAATAATTGCAAAAATGCATTGTGTAAAATAAGACGGGAACAAGTCAGGGTGGGAAGTGGAATCAATTATGAGAGAGGTTCGAGGACGTTTAGCATTTTTGGGGTTTTGGATGTCATAATCTGGGAGCCGTTTGATTAAATCGTTTGAGTATTAGGAAGATTCGTGTAAAAGTTATAGGCAAGTTTTTGAATAAATTGAGGGATTGTTTGCAATTTGAGAGAATGGTGGATATTCAAATGGGAAAATAGGAAATTATAATTAATACATTGAAAAGGATGATTGAGCTGGCAACAAGCGGAGCTTGCTCTGTGGCACTTCAGAAAGAGAAGACTAGGGAGAGAACACTAATTAAGGATACTGAGAGGATCAGTTCTAGGACGCTTTCTATTTTCAATTAGAGTAATGCCATAAATGGGATGGATCTAAGAACAGAATTACCAGTGATAAGGGATGAGTCATAAAAACATTTTTTTAGATGTATTAAAAGATAATTTTCTAATGCTGGGAAGGTCAGAGGTTTCTAATATCACACATTTCGAAGCACTAAGGAGAATTTGTAATCATTCGAAAAACTTTTATTTTCTGCTTTTGAACAATTTCTAATTTGATTTGCCTGCTGAGCCCCAAACCGGACTTGTTATGTATGTGATCATGGGACGCATGTAATAAATGTAGATGAGTATTTTTATTAGTGATAAAGAGCGTAGATTTTTCGACAAATAATTATTACTATATTGATTAATAGTGTAGTAAATAAATTAAATTCAAGAAATTGTGTCGATAGTTTTGAATAGCAATATGAATGGTTGAATGAAAAAATCTAACATTCTAAAAATTAAATAAAGAAATATAAATTTACTTAAAGTTGGTGACATAGGAAATGAGATAGTAGCTGATGAAGAATAAGTATAATAATAATTTTTTTTTTTTTTTGCATATTCCGTTTCTCTAAGAAAATTAAAGAACTGAATTGTACACAACTATCTGAATATAAATTAACCCAGAATGTAAATCAGAAGTAATGCATAGCACTCAAGATTTAAAATTTCCCAAATAAACAATATCAAAAATTTATCAGGTAATTTTAAAAAATGTGGTTAGAATCGTATAGTGTTTTTTTTTTTAATTCAATTGATGAAAACAATTGTTTAAGTAAAAATAAAAAGTTTATATATTTAAAAATCTTTACTTGATGAGAAAGAATTATGATTCTCGTTTAAAATTGTTGAAAGATAGATATGTTCGTAAAGATTTAATAATAAATAATCATAAAATAAAATTTTTAGATTTGGAAGCTGATGAATATTTAAAATAATGTTTATAGATGACTTAAATTGTATTATCAAATAGAAATCAGTGTTAAAAATGTAAATTCACAATGTATAAAGTGGTAATTATGGAGATCTATTGAATCCATTATCTTAAGAGTATTTTCCACAAGATTTAACACATCAATTTAACAGAAAAGAACTCAAAAGAAAATTTTAATGTAATCAAATTAATTGAATTGCTTAAAAACAAAATATATCATAGAACTCACTTTTACAATATTTGCACTTGAATATCATACATCACTTTAATATTACCGCTTCGAGATATCACTTGGGACATATCGCGTCACTTTAAGTTAATAATTCAAATGCTTAAAAAACCCCATTTAATCATAATCAGTTGTATGTTACAAATAAAAGGCGCATTCTATTAATTTGAAACAATCCGCTTCTTTTAATACATCCGGTAAATAAGTTATGTACGTTCTGTAAATATCATGAACACGTGTCTATAAAATATATAACTATTGGCGATGATCAAAAAAAAAAAAGACTTAAATTAAAGAAGAAGATGGATGATTTATTGTGACCCGCCCGTGAGATTTATCACACTTTTACAAAATATATTTATTTTATAATGGCCAATTCAGGGGAAAACAATATATTAAAAATATATTATTAGAGCATCCCATCTAATCAAAAATTAGCTTTGTAATTTTAAAATAATATATTTTTAATATATTGGTTTTCACTACTTTGGCCATTATAAAATAATATATTTTGTGAAGACATAATAAATCTCACGGGCCAGAAAAAATGTTCAAGGAGCTAACCACGGGTTAGCCACCTGATATATAACCCATTCAGAATTATTCAATTGTTCCATGGAGGGTCTTACTATGTGCCCATATTGTTTTAACTGGCTACTTATCTCTTTCTTAGAAAATTACTAATCGATAAGTTCTTCATCAAGCGAGAAATTTTTTCGACCTTCACAGCAGGAAACGTCCGAAATAGCATTACGCCTGGCGGGAAGTTCAGCTTCCGAGGAGCAATACGTAGC
>BPLR01013481.1:0-17694 GCA_021605095.1 Caerostris extrusa | reverse complement strand
AATCTATCTATAATAACGTAACAAATCTATTTATAATACGCCGACAAATATATCTATAATACCTTAATTAAATCTATCTATAATTTTACTATGTCCTAAATGCAAACGTTTCTGAATCATAGATATATGCGCAACGTAAATTTATTTGAATTATACTTAAAAAGATACCTGCTTAATTATATATAATCACTCATTAAAATAGTTAAATATTCATTTCACATAACAAATTAATTTTTAAACTTTGTAACAAAGTATATGAAGGATATGGAAAACAATATGACAGCTAACTCTACTGTTTTCAATGATTTCCCCATTAGTGAAAAAGGAATCTCTGTGGCTTCTATCCCTTCAAACTTCTGCCCCGTAACCGTACACATCTTTCTATCATATTGCAACATATCGATCTATAATAATTTGATAGGTCCTGAATGCAAATGTTTACTGAATCAAAGATATGCGCAACGTAAATTCATTTGAATTTTATTTAAAAGATACATTCTTAACTAAACTATATATAAAAATCATTTAAGTAGTTAACTATTCATTTACCATAACAAATTAATACATTTAATTTTTACTACTTATTGTAACATAATATATGAAGGATATGGAAAACAATATTACACATCTGTTTTTTTAATGCTTTCCCTATTATTAAAAAGGAATCTATGTGGCTTCGATCCCAATAAATCTGTCCACATTAATTCGTAACCTTCTTCCGAATACAACGTTTACTGAACCATAGAAACGTTATTACCACTCTTTTTTAAACTATAGATTTCTTTAAACCGAATTTCTAAATCAATGTCTTTATGCACATTACAGATTCAGAATTATATAGTACTGAGTGCACTATATACATATTAGATTGTGCTAATATCTTTGTCTAAAGATGGCTGTACCAATCTATGTAACTAATCTATCAATGTAACTTAACAACTATATGTAATATGTCCTAAATGCAAACGTTTACTAAATCACCGATATGCGCAAGGTAAATTTCTTTGAATTTTACGTTAAAAGATACCTGCTTAACTGAATTATATATAACCAATTATAATAAATAAGTAAATTAATTAAATTTTATTACTTATTGTAACAAGGTAAATGAAAGATATGGAAAACAATATCACAGATAACTCTGTTTTCTATGTGGCTTCGATCGCAACAAATCTTTCCCGTATTCTTAAACATCTTCCAAATGCAGCGCTTACTGAACCATAGAAACGTGTAATGCCCCCTCTCCTTCTACCCTATTGATTTCTTTAAACTTTGCCCTACCTTCAAAAGTTATGGATATTTATAATCTCGTTAATGAAAATGAGAGGGTGTTTCTGGTCAATTGAACGCAGGAAGAACGATGATAGAATGCTTCATTTACGCACAGATAAGCGCAGTTAGAGATGCGAGGTTTCCTGAAGCCTGAATTATAGCTGTCGTTACTGTCGCTTTAACTCGAGACTGCGGCGATGTACTAGAATAATGATGCAGAAATATTGTAGATCTCAAGGGAATCATACAGCCGTGACCATTTAATTGCTGTTTATAATAATTCATATAAATTAATTTTTGACCGACTAGCTTAATATTTTAAACAATAAAACTTCGAGAACAACAAATCCATCGCTAATGTAATTATAGTGTATTGTTGCCTACAAATTTTAGAAACACCATTTATTTATAAAAATAATTTAGTTTCCCTTTTAAGACTTTATTTTAATTCAAAATACAAAATGTTTCTTTTTCCAATAAAAGCATGTTAATATTAATAATAATAAAGTGTATGGATTAAATAGCCAAGTGTCTAGCGCTCTGGCTATCTGTGCCCACAATTTCCGGATTCGATTCACAGCAGTGCCATGGATGTTTTAGTTGTTCGGAATCCACTTTAAGCTGTAGGTCTCTATCCTTGCTATGACTGTAGAGCGTCACGGAAAAATCAGACTTTCCCTAAGGGTGCTCCATTACAACAAGAAGCTGTCCTTTTCCTCATCCATGAGTAGATTAGTCATGTGATGCCCATCCTACTGCAGGACACTTTAAATTAGTCATAACAACAGTTACATAATAAAATGTCTTAGTCAGTCAGTCTAAAAGCAGCATGTGTATATTTCAATAATATGTTTTTTGTTGAACATCGGTAAACCTCAATTTCATTTATGTCTATAGTGGACAGATTACTTTTGTGGAAGTTATATTTACTTTACTGTAATTAATAATATGAAAGGATAAGTATTTAATTTAATATCGAGACAGTAGTTTTTATTTGCTTTTCTCTGTTATATACCAGCAAATTAGTCAAAACAGGAACATTTAATTATTTTTAGGTCTCATAAATTTAGTTATTCTGTCCTACTTTTGATCATGAATGTAATTCAGACAAGAGCTAGCAAAAAGATCATAATATATCAAGGCCTTGATTTTGTATATTTTTCTTTACACTTTTCTAGAAACCTTTTGTTTAGATGAGTTGTCCATTGCTAACGTATAGAAGTTTCTGAAGTAAGGGCGTGGAATGAGTGTGCCATGTAAGAACACTCCCCAGAAAACTCTTAGAAAACATGTCGCAGTCTCTTCCATATTGGAGAGCATGACCTGCAATACGTACCCTACTGAATGCAAATCTGTGTCGTCCATACCCTAGCTGCATTTTTCTATTTTTAGGCGAGTCGTGCATATAAAAATTTCGGATAGATTTCATATTTACAGAACGTATGGAGTATGAATATGAAACATGCATCAAACCTATATCAGCAAAGGGCCATTTACTATCATAATTATTTACCACAGATCAAATATACATAACGTAACTTTTATATATCCCCTATAGTAAGGATTCACTATTCCTATGTAAATGTACTTTCACGGATTGAATATGCTCGGTTCATTATTACACAAACAAGCCCGAAAACGCTTTATGTGTGGATACAACAAATGATTTCTGACAGTGTGACAAAGAATCATAGACTAATGAGCTGAAATCTCTAGGACTGATTGATGTTTAGTCTATTCTGCTGTATAACATATACTGCAGTTGACTACTGTTGTGCTTGATATCAATTAAGTATTGATTTTTTGCAAAAATTTCTTTATTTGCTCATATTATGAACATTCTAATTATTGCATTTTTATATAATAGACTAATTCTTAAACGATAATGGTTATGTCACATTTTGTTTTTCATTGTATTCTATTTCTAAAAGCTTGGCATATGTCCAATATATGATTTTATTGAGCATCGATAAGTCTCGTGTTTCATTTGTGTACATAGTGGAAAGATTAATTTCCTGGAGGTCTTTTAGATGTAGCTTGCGAACATTTTACGTGTCGTAAGGAAAATCCAGGAAAACTACCAATAGACATCCAGGATATCGATGTGAAACGCTTAAGTATGAAACCCCAATCCTCATTTAATCTCTTCTACTTCTGAAAGCATGGATTGTAATGGGCTATGTCAACTGCGTGTATTACCATTGTATCACCAGCTAGTCCAATAACAACGCTTTCTCGTCAGACTTCACCAAAATACAATTGTTTTATTGCATTTGTGCAGAACTATTTGAAGCTATTCAATTTTGCCCGTTAATTGAGTTGCAAGGTTATTTAAATTGAAATAACTCTTATAATTACAACGCTACAACAGTTGGAAATACTATCTTCACTGGCTCTAGGGTCTGCCTTCCAAACTCTTAATAAAAGGTTTTCAACTATGATCTTAAACATTTATTAAAATCACTGCTTGCGCAGAATGTGTATCTTTACAATAGACCACGGAACATGTGGTTGGAACTTAATGAAATTGCAGATTCTTTGGCGAAGTATTCCAGAAGTCTGGATCAGACTGTCATTTTCTACTTCCCTTGCAGATGCAAATGTCTTGGTAAAAATCTAAATTTATAATTCCTTTTAAAATTGAATCTAAATACAAAATTGCAGAACTAAATGTCGTCAGAAAGATAGCTACTACTCTCACAAGTTTTAAGGATGAAGCACCGCAAAATATGAAAATTTTCTGCTGATGGCGTTAAAAAATACCAAAAATGTGGCAACTGCTCTGACGTTGAGGCTTACTCCTCATCGTGCCTGATTGCACAGATGTTACAGCCGCCGTGCAGTATCTGATCCATCTCGGAGGAGGATTTATACTCTGAGTTGGCAATCAACATAGCCAATATTATTTGGCAGGACCACGATATTTGATTTTCTTATACTCTTCATTAGATACGACAACAACTACAATATCATTTAGAATTCTTAAAAATGATAGAAAATATTTTGTAAATTAGTTAGCAAAATATATAAAAAGTTATTTTTAAACTATAAATGTTTTCTACATTAAAACTATAAATACACTTTCTCGTATATTCTCTATTTACAATGAATCACGATTAAATTAGAGATTTAAATGGAAAAATTGATGGATCTAATTATTATTTAAATGGAGGAAGGCAGATTACAGCAGCTGATCACATTTCTGGGAATTCCAGGTACAATATAATAGAATATTTAAATCGAGAAACAACTCTACAACTACAACAATTTTGAATCCTACATGTATAGAAATGTTTCTGAAATTAACCAGAAAAAGTTTTAATATTTCAATTTAAAAATTGCTTTCAATATTTCTTGTAAAACCTATATGTACATTTGATTTAAATGGATGCAGATAGAATTACTACAATTGATCGATTCCGGGAATTCAGCGACGCCCCTTCTGAGCGATCTCCGCAACGGAGGTGTGTGTCAGTTTTGTAAGATTCCAGCCGGCAGATGTGATTCATAGGAATGCAACATCTAATTGAACGAAATCGCTCTCTTCTGTGCAAAACAGGAAATTGGAGTGCTCTATCACAATAATCACGGTCTTGGGTTACATGCACTACTTGAGCATATGCTGTGTTTACCAATCTCTCTCTGTAAGATTCATTAAAGCATATACTTTTCGTGTTGAAATATATTTATAAGTTAATAAAATGAAAATTGCAAAATGCTTTTTTTCAATAAACATCCATCGAGAAAGACATACACTTGCCAGAAAAAGTCTGCGTACAAGCACATAGCAAATATTCAAGAACGAAAAATTATATTTTGAAAACAATGATAATAATTTCATATATTTATTTATTCCTTACACAATTCACCATTAACTTTTCATAATAATTTATGAAAATATAACACGTTGTGTTTAAGTAATAACAATTGAAATAAAAAATAACACAAATTAAAAGCTATCAGTAAAAGTTTTGCGTAGAAATAATAAATATAATGAAATGTGCAAATCAAACTTCAATTAACTTTAACCACTTGTTCAGTTTATTAGATAGTAGTTAAAATATTATGTTTTCAAGAATTGTGTAAATAAATCACAATGGATTTAAAAGGAAAGGAGATTACTCCTGAAGAAAGAAAAGATCATCATAAAACTTAGGAATGAAGGCAAAACTCTTCCAGGGAAATTGGCAAGATTATTTGGAAGAACTCATTCACTCTATCAAAAGAGTGATCAATAATTACATCATCGAAAATCTATTATCTCAAG
The DNA here is from genome assembly GCA_021605095.1 of Caerostris extrusa. Lineage (NCBI taxonomy): Eukaryota > Metazoa > Arthropoda > Arachnida > Araneae > Araneidae > Caerostris > Caerostris extrusa. The sequence goes on along the minus strand of BPLR01013481.1, from coordinate 12,155 downwards.
CCCCGTTCTGGACGTCCATCTAAGCTGACTGCCCGTGAAAAGAGATATGTCTTCAAGTCGAACGTTTAAATCCACGTATAAAGTGCCTTTCAAATTGCAAATGACATTAGAGAGAGATTTAAAAAAAAGAAAAACACTCATATGAAGACACCATAAGAAAAACTTTTGAAAAAGGCTGGCATATCATGGGCGTGTTGCTCGCGAGGAAGCCACACACATATCAGCTGTGAATTGGCAAGAAAGCGTTTGCATTTTGCAAAAATGGTATGTAAATAAGTCTCCATAATTTTGGGAAAAAGTTATTCTCTGATGAGAGCAAGTTTTGCATATTTATTTGAAGTGGCATAAAAGGACGTAAGCAGGTGAAGAAAACAAAGGTACGGCTTTTGGGAAGCAGAATCTTGTGCCTACAGTTAAGCATGGTGGAGGTGGCATAATGTTCTGGGGGGGAAAGGGGCTGCCAACGGCGTAGGTCGCCCATCATTTATAGACTCGACATTAAACCATTGTGGGATATATCAACATTTTAAAGAAAATTTGAAGCAAAGCGCACAGGACTTGAACCTAGGAGATGACTTTTGGCTTCAACATGACAATGATCCGAAGCACACTGCCTATAATGTTAAGCTCTGGCTTCTGTACAATATCAAAAATCAATTGCATTCTCCTCCACAATCACCGGACTCCCCATTGAGCCTTTATGGGACTTGTTGGAGCGAAAAATTGATAGCACAAGATTACCTCAAAGAAATGTTAAAGAGAGTGACAATCACAGAATGGAATAATATTTCTTCTGAGGGAGACCTCAAACTCGTCCATTCTATGCCCAAACGATTAACAGAAGTTCTCAGACGTAAGGGTTATCCAACCACCTATTAAAGTTTAGTTGAAAGCCAATGAAAAAGTATTTTTTAATGCTTTTTCATCTGTACGCAGACTTTTTCTGGCAGCTATTTCTAATATTCCTTATTTTAATTGTTATTTTTTAAACACAAATTGTGTTGTATTTCTTTAATTGTTATTAAATGCTAATGAATTGTGTAAAGAATAAATCAAATACAATATAAAATTAATATCATTATTAAAACATGATTTTTCAATTTTGAATGTGCTATGTGCTTGTACGCAGACTTTTTCTGGCAAGTGTATATGAGGTTTACTTGTGAATTATAAAATGAACAGCATGTTTGTTTTCAAGAGAAAGTAAAAAGTATTTTTCAATATTAAAAAAAAAAAAAAAATTAGCAAGTTTGATCAATTTTAAATATTATTTAATGCACTAATATATATAAACAAAATTTGAATGGGAATAACAATTATCAAAAAATACTTTATCATCATCATCAGTGGCTCAACAGCTCCATAGTTGGGATAAGGACGTTTGCCTACTGGTAGAATTCGAGACAGAAGATGCTTTTGTTTACAGGATAGGGTTGTTAGCCGCATGCCCAATACTATGCAGTCAGATTAGACAGGGATCAATGGCTTAAAGTGGATTCGAACCACTACAAACATCCATGGCACAGCTGGAACACGAACCCGAAACCTGTGGCACCGAGCGCAAGAGCGCTTGTCACTCGGTCATCAGGTCCATCAAAAATACTCCCTCTGAATAATCAGGTTTCACTAATTTTAAATAGTTTTTAATAATAATTATATTATTAATAATTATTTGGGTTAATCAGTCGTCACCACAAAGTATTTTAAACATAACTTGTAAAAATGTTGCAAATAATTTTCTGGCGAATTAAAATTTATTCATTTCCGTTATGAATCATTATTACTTAACTATTAAAATTGCATGTTCAAACTTAATTTTAGATTTTTGGTTTCAAATAACAAGCAAAAATAATAACTACTTGTTGCTACTTGTCCACATTTTATTCTATTTTACTTCTTCTTTGGCGCAACAGTAGATACGCCTTATTTTATAATTGATATGCCAAAAAGGAAAACAACCAGTCATCATACTTAAAAAAAAAGTAGCTTCATCAGGGGATAACGCGCACTCAAGGAAATCTGGCTGATGCTGTAGCATCGGGGAAGTCTAAATGGATATTGTTCACTTTCACTACACTTCACTTTCAAAATCTGCACTTTCTGTAAATGGAATAGGTGCATTCTTTCATAACGTAAAACGTTCAACACGACGAGAATTCATGCTCAGACTGCTTGAACAGATCTCATACTTTCAAAACTAATAAGCTCAACTGCTAAAAAGGCAATGTGTTTAGATGGATGATTCCTTAAAACTTTCTATAGCCCATACCAAGCTTATAGGTTTGAAAAATACTCTTCTTCAAAGGTGTCGATGACGATTTGGTATTTTTGTGATTGGAAATTTTACAGTTCAGCCTTCGAATATGTTTATTTCCGTTACCAGCTGCGTCTTTCATAGGGATATATGCAAGCTTTAAAATCGTTTAAAGTTGCATATGTTATTGTACGTCACTTATATTGGAGATTGACTTAAACAACGTCTATTTTGATATGTTGTAGATTGATATAAGCCGCGTCTATTTCTATATGTTACAGATTGACTTTAAAAAATGTCTACTCCAATATGTTGACTTGAAAAGCATCACCTTTCCATAATAAAAAGACATTTTCGAAATCCATTGCACTGTCTTAACATATTATATACGTTTACCATATATTTTTTGAGAATTCAGCATAGTGGTCGGGAAGGTAAATATAAATTAAACATAAAATTAAAAATAATTTTAACATTATTTTAAAAATAAAATCATTAAATGAATTTGTATTTGTCATGCGGGCACGTTAATTTATCACTTGTTTCTTTAACCGAATTTGAATATGTAACATTTAATTATGGTTAGATTAATTTTCATAAAAAACTTATCTTTATTGCTTCAATTTCCACTAAGTAGTTCCTAATCAGTTTATCAACTTGCATTCTAAAACCAGACAATTCAACTGAGGTACATAAAACGTTTCGTGATATTGGCAAGTCTTCAGTTTTAGCAACACACGTTTACTGAAATTTTAAAACTAATATAATTAAAATCAACATATAAACTGGTGCTAATCCTAATATAGTTTTGGGACATAACTAATATAATAACCTTCATACTAAATTTTTTTTTTTTACATGGGCGTCTTGGAGGACATTCCAGAATAACATTATGACTACATATCATAAAAATCTGATAACATCTGCATATCATCCATATCTGATAACGTCCACATAACTGATGTGGTATCTGATAAAATCTTCTGTGGAACGTTTTGAAAGTAAAGCATATACTTGCCATTTGCAATATCTTTGACAAACAATACACTAAATTAAAAACTATATTAAAAATATCACTCAGCCTATTTAACATTCGCTGCTCAAACCTAAATCTAAAGGAAATAAGTGCTTTGTATAGTATAACCATTCACACAATTCTCCAAAGTGCTTCGACACATCTCCCAAACCAGCATCAACCCTTTTCCAAGCCGTCCGAATGTAAAAGACAGAATATTCTGACTCCCCTCCCCCCTTGACAAACGATGGGTCCTTTGTGCCCATTCCCGCTTTGTTGCCAGAATGGATAAAGAAAGGGACCCGATAAAAGCCTAGAAGACAAAAGGAGGTGATTGGAAGAGGTAACTCGGCGAAGAATGTCGATTTAAGGCCAGCATTTGTCAGGCTGTGAGCATTTATCTGATGTCAAACTAGTTGGGATTCTAGCGCGGAAAATGTCCTTATTCATGTGTCTGGATTGCGGAAGATTTGTTCGAGAGAAATATTGCCTGCTTTTTCAAGGTTTGGCATCAGAAAAAAATAAAAATAAAGTGGGTGATGAGAAAAATTGTATTTAATTCTAAGAATAAATAATAAATGTTGGTTTTTTAATTATAACGCATTGACTTAGTAAATTGGAGAAAAGTGTATGGTTTGACATTTAGGGTAAGTGACGTACATACATTGACAACGTATACTCAGGAAAGTATATGCAGTGCAAAGTACATTGAGGAAAGTATATAATTTGACATTGATGGAAATGGTATAATTTGATATTGAGGGAATGTAATATATTGACAAAGGAGAATTATATAATTTGATTGAGGGAATATTATAATTTGACATTAATGATAATTATAATTTGACATTGAGAAAGGAATTGTATAATTTGATATTGAGGGAATTGTATAATTTGACATTGAGGGGAATTGTATAATTTGATATTGAGGGGAATTGTATAATTTGACATTGAGGGGGAATTGTATAATTTGACATTGAGGAATTGTATAATTTGACATTGAGGAAAATTGTATAATTTAATATAGATGGAAGTGTATGCGTTGACAAAGTACTACATTGAGGAATAGTGTATAATTTGATATTAAGGGAAAAATGTATGCAGTAATAAATTACGTTGTGTTAGTTAACGCCATTTTTCTTTTATTATGATTATAGAATACGATTTTATATATATTTTTTTTTAACTTATATGGTTTTACTAAATAAAAAGAGCTTCAGCAGATAGTGCTAATAGTAATTAACTATTTGATGAGAAAGATTTAAGATACCTTATTAGCCCAAATTGATTTTGAAGGTATAAAAAATATGACATATTTTAAATCAGCTACCAATTATAAATGAGTTTTTTTTACACTTACACTTACACTTTTATTTGTCATATCATGCAGCATCTTTGTCAAACGATGCAAACCAAATTAAAAACTATATTTAAAAAAAATATCTTTCAACTGATTTAACATACGCTGCTCACACCTTAAATTTCCATGAAATAAATGCCTTGTACACAATCATCCACACAGTTCCTCAAAGTGCTTCGACACATCTCCCAAACCAGCATCCACCCTTTTCCAAACCGTCCGAATGTAAAAAACAGATAATGTGACCCCCCCGCGAAAAACGACGGATCCTTTGTGCCCATTCCCCTTTGTCGCTGAAACGGATAAGAAAGGGACCCGATAAAAGCCTGCAAGACAAGGGAGGTGATTGGAAGAGGTAACTCGCCGAAGAATGTCGATTTAAGGCCAGCATTTGTCAGGCTGCGAGCATTTGCCTGATGTCAGGCTGATTCAGGGATTCTAGCGCGGAAAATGACGCTTATTCAATGTGTCTGGATTGCGGAAGATTTGCTCGCGAGAAATGTTGCCTGCTTTTTCAAAGGTTTGTATAGAGAAGAAAAAATGAAGTGGATTGATGAGAAAAATCGTATTTAATTCTAAGAACAAATAATAATAAATGTGGGTTTTGATTATAACGCATTGACTTAGTAAATTGGAGAAAAGTGTAAGATTTGACATTGAGACAATGTATATGCATTGACAAAGTGCAGTGACGGAAATTGTATGATTTGACATTGAGAGAAAGTGTATGATTTGACAAAGTACATTGATTGAAATTGTATAATTTGACAGAGAAAGTGTATGATTTGATGCTGAGGGAAAGAATATGCAGTGACAAATTACACTGGCCGGGTCGATGCCATTTTTGTTTATATTATTATTATAGAATACGGTTTTGTTTCTTTCAAGTACACTCATTTGATTTGGTATTGATGGAAAATGCATGATTTGGTATTGTTGGAAAGTGTAAGATTTGGCATTATTGGAAATTTTATAATTTGACATTGAAAGATATTGTATAATTTGATATTGGGGGAATACTTATTTATTAACAAAGTATATCGAGGGAAAGTGTATGCAATGAAAAATTACCTTGGGAGTCGATGCCATTTTTTGTTTTTAATATTATTATAGAATACGGTTCTATATTGTTTATTTCACCTTATATGGCTTTGCGTAGTAAAACGTTTCAGCGTATAATGTTAATAGTAATTAATGATTCGATGAGAAACATTTAGATATCTTATTAGGCCAAATTGAATTTGAGAGATGAGTAAAAATATGACACATTTTAAATCAGCTAACAAAAAATGGTTTTTTTTACACTTTGAATGGAAGAGTTTATTTCTCATATCATGTAACGTCTTGGTCCAACAATGCATGCTAAATTAAAAAATATATTTAAATATGTCTGAACCGACATTTGTTTCGTTGCCCAAACCTTAAATATCCATGAAATAAATGCTTTTGTATACTATAATAATCCACACAATTCCCCAAAGTGCTTTGACACATCTCCCAAACCAGCATTACCCTCTTCAAAACGTCCGAATGAAAAGACAGAAAAATTGCCCCCTTTCCCCCAGCGTCAAACAACGTGTCCTTTGTACCCATTCCCTTTGTTGCAGAGACACATAAGAAAGGGACCCGATAAAAGCCAGGAAGACAAAAGGAGGTGATTGGAAGAGGTAACTCGGCGAAGAATGTCGATTTAAGGACAGCATTTGTCAGGCTGCGAGTATTTGTCTGATGTCAGGCTAGTTGGGATTCCTAGCGCGGAAAATGTCCTTATTCAATGTGTCTGGATTGCGGAAGATTTGTTCGCGAGAAATATTGCCCGCTATTTCAAAGGTTTGGCAGAGAAAAATAAAGTGGTGAGAGAAATCGTTTTTAATTCTAGGGATCAATAATAAATGTGGGTTTTTGATTATAACGCATTGACTTAGTAAATTGGGGAAAAGTGTAAGATTTGACATTGAGGAAAGTGTATGCATTGACAAAGTGCATTGAGAGAAATTCTATGATTTGACATTGAGAGAAAGTGTATGATTTGACAAAGTACATTGAGGGAAATTGTATGATTTGACATTGAGAAAAGTGTATGATTTGACAAAGTACATTGAGGGAAAATGTATAATTTGACAGAAAGTGTATGATTTGACGCTGATTGAAAGAATATGCAGTGACAAATTACACTGGCCGGGTCGATGCCATTTTTGTTTATATTATTATTATAGAATAAGGTTTTGTTTCTTTCCAAGTACACACATTTGATTTGGTATTGATGGAAAGTGTAAGATTTGGCATTATTGGAAATTTTATAATTTGACATTGAAGGAAATTGTATAATTTGTTATTGGGGGAACACTTATTTATTAACAAAAGTATATCGAGGAAAGTGTATGCAGTGAAAAATAACCTTGGGAGTCGATGCCATTTTTTTTTTAATATTATTATTGAATACGGTTCTATATTGTTTATTTCAACTTATATGGGTTTGCGTAGTAAAACGTTTCAGCGTATAATGTTAATAGTAATTAATGATTCGATGAGAAAAAATTTAGATATCTTATTAGGCCAAATTGAATTTGAGCGATAAGTAAAAATATCACATTTTAAATCAGCTAACCATTACAAATTGGTTTTTACACTTTGAATGGAAGAGTTTATTTCTCATATCATGCAACGTCTTGGTCCAACAATGCATGCTAAATTAAAAAAAAATATATTTAAATATGTCTGAACCCATATTTGTTTCGTTGCCCAAACCTTAAATATCCTTGAAGTAAATGCTTTGTATACTATAATCATCCACACAATTCCCGAAAGTGCTTTGACACATCTCCCAAACCAGCATTACCCTCTTCCAAAACGTCCGAATGAAAAGACAGAAAAATTACCCCTCCCCCTTGCGACAAACGACGTGTCCTTTGTACCCATTCCCCTTTGGTGCAGAAACACATAAGAAAGGGACCCGATAAAAGCCAGGAAGACAAAAGGAGGTGATTGGAAGAGGTAATTCGGCGAAGAATGTCGATTTAAGGACAGCATTTGTCAGGTTGCGAGCATTTGTCTGATGTCAGGCTAGTTGGGATTCCTAACGCGGAAAATGTCCTTATTCAATGTGTCTGGATTGCGGAAGATTTGTTCGCGAGAAATGTTGCCTGCTTTTCAAAGGTTTGGCACCAGAAAAAAAAAAAAAAATAAGGTGGAGTGATGAGAAAAATCGTATTTAATTCTAAGAATAAATAATAAATGTGGGTTTTTGATTATAACGCATTGACTTAGTAAATTGGGGAAAAGTGTATAATTTGGCTTTGAGGGAAAGCTTATGCATTGACATTGAGCGAAATAGCATGACTTGACAGAGAGGGAATTGTTTAATTTGACATTGAAGGAAATTGTATAATTTGTAATTGAGAGAAATTTTATAATTTGGCATGGAGGAAATTGCATAATTTGACATTGAAGGAAAGATATGCAAAAGTACTTTGAAAGAAAATTGTATGCATTGACAAAAGTACATTGAGGTAAAGTGTATGTTTCGACTTTGATGGAAAGTGTATGCAGTGACAAATTACATTGGCCGAGTTGAAGCCATTTTTGTTTTTCGTTATTATTATGGAATATTGTTATATATTGTTGCTTTCAACTTATACGACTTTTGTTTCACAAAAAGCGTTACTGTAAATAATGCTAATTGTAATTAATGATTCAGTGAGAAACATTTAGATACCTTATTAGGTGTATTTGATTTTGTGCGATAAGTAAAAATATGACACATTTTAAATCAGCTGTTCTAAATGTTTTTTTTTCTTTACGAAAATCGTTATTACGTTGGTTGTTTTAAACTGCCTTTTGTCATACATATTTTATATAAATTGGTTTTAAATGGCACAGGATTAGGAAAAAAAATTTAATCCCTTAATTTGTAAGGTATCAAAACCAAATTATTTGTATACAATCAGGAAAAAAAAGGCGTCTAATCTGTAATGAGATTTTATAATAGATAAAAAATCAGGAAATACTTTGAAACTATTCATGACTCTTTCTCCACTTCCCAGAATGGTAATAAATATAAGATTAAATATAAAAATTGGGTTCTATAAATTTATTCTATGAAAATGTAGTCAAAAAAAATTTGCTACAAAGAATGTGGTTTGAGTTTATATACATTAAGAAAAACATCAACGAGACAAGGACATTGCGTAAACATTCCTAGAAAAAAATATGTCTGATATATATTGATTTAATATCATTAAATATTTAGATTTGACTTGATATTTTATAACAGACGGTGGTTAACTAGTTAAATGTTTTGGAAAAGACACAGTTCTTTTAATTATTTTATTTTTTTCTGATGAGCAAACATATTAATGAAAAGAAGCATTTTTGTCTAATATTTGTACAAATATCATGCATATTAAGAATATTTTTGAATATATATGTATTTTTAGAACATTATTAAAAATACCGATAACGTTTAATCACTTTTAATGAAGACCTTTGATTAGAATATTTTTTTAATGATTATAATTAAGATTATATTTAATGGTTATGGAAAATAATTGAATGGTGAAATATTTCACTAATCATATGCCACAAAGACTATATTTAAATTTCGAAATACTTAATCAATACTTGAAATTTTAAAATTATTTATTAATTAGAAAACTTAACATTCAATATTAAATTATTATTTACCTCTTATTTGTATTCTAAAATTATATCTTTTTATGGTGTATACAAATGTCAGCTTTCATTAACATCTCAAATTATTGCATATTTAAACTAAAATAAATTTTAATTTTTTGGAAATTTATACATTTCATTGACTTAAAATCAACACAAAATCTAACCTTTATAAATTCCAGTTATTTCCTTATTTAATTTTGTAATGATATGTGCAATATTTTTTTCTCCAAAGAAATGATTTCTTTTAAAAAGTTGAATTTTTTAATGAACACATAAAAGCTTAAATCAAATATTAATAATTTGAATTCTACATAATCAGATTTTAATATTCTTTGCATTGAAATCATGAGAATATCTTAAATACCGAACACTTTTTTTTGAGAAAGCAGATAATTTCTTGAAGTAATTCTTGCGAGTGGTTTTCAAAATTCACATAAAAGTGCTTTCTTTTTAAGTATTTATATCCTTCAAAGATCCTTCCTTCTATCTTCTTGTTTAAGCATTTATATCCTGAAACATTTATATTTCCAAAAGAAACACGCTTACTTTTACATGGTATTATGAAAGGATGAATAGAAAAAATAGCCCGTTATTCTATATCAGATTTAATGCATTTGAAAATTGTGAGCATGAGGAGTTGAAAATTATTATTATTAGTTTTTGTTTATCTATTATATATAATTCCCGTTTCACGATATTTTGTTCGGGATGAACTCCGAAACTAACAATCCGATTTTTAACTTTTTTTTAAATGTGTGTTTTGTTCGAACTTGAGAGATAGGATAGTTTTTATTCAAAATTTTTTTTTTTTTTATTGAAATGCAAAATCGACGATTTTTCATATTTCGTCATTTGGCGCCATTGACGTCATTCGGCGCAACTAAAATTTGCGATTTCTCATCCGATGGACGTAATTTTGAAAGTACATTCAAAATACTGGGTCCAGGTGTACCATAAGATCGGGTCGTTGATGCCAATACCCAACGAAGAGCCAAAATTTCTTCAAATTTATTTTATGGGCAGTTCTGAAGAACGGGCGACAACTCGATGTCAGTATAATTTTATCGAACAAGCAGTACAAAGAGCTATTGTATAGAATTGTTGGAAAATCTTTTAGAAAATCACAACCAACTTATTAAATTATTTAATGATTTTTTTTTTTTTTGACGAAAGACAGATTAACAAAAATAGTGTTCATCGCTTAGTTCTTAGATAAATGAAAGTAATGATTATTAAAAATTAAATTTGGTAAAATAATTATAAAACTGTGTTAAAAATCAACATTATCTACCTCATTCATTAAATTATTAAAAATTGAACATTTCCTATTCGTTGAAGCTTAATTTGAACTTTTAATCATTCTTTACCAATCACTTCCTTAACAATACCAATTATAGTATCTAGTAATTGAACGAAATACAAAAAAGAAAACCACAGCCACGCGTGGCTTTGGTCTGTCACATAGTAAAAATATAAAAGTAAGGTACCAATTTCAAAATTTTAAAAACCTTTACTATTTTATTGAAATATTTTTCACAAAAGGAAAGCAGGGAAAGATTACATTACGCCCTCTGCTGGTATTAAATAAACTAAGCAGAATTCAGCGGTCATCATTAAATGTCTAACAAAATGGACACCGCTAAATATGCTAACTTTCTAACCATTGTAACAAGCTAGTTATGCGTTAGTTAATTCATTTTCGATAATCATATATATATATATATATATATATAATAAAATATATTATATAAGTATACATTTAGCAGATATTTGTGTTTTAAATTCAAACTAAAAATATTCACAATAATTATATTATTATTAGTGGGAGCCTGATGGCTGAGTGACTGGCGCTAGGTGCCAAAAGTTTTTATAGTTCGAGCGGTCAGGCGGTGTCATGGATGTTTGTATTGTTTCAGTATCCACTTTTACTGTAGGCTCAAGTCTAATATGATTGCAGAGCGTTGGTCCTAGGACTATGTAATCCTGCCCCGTAAAAATAAACCATCTCCTGCCCTGAAATCTGCCTGTACGCAGACGCGCTTTGACCCACCATGGGACTGTTGACCCACAATGAAGAAGTTATTTTGCTATATGTTTTAATTCCGTAATGCAAAAAACAATATATTTACGAAATTAATCATTAATGAACTGAAATCTGTTGTTAAATAATAGTTTTTTATTCTTCTGGTGACAATCAACAATTTCTCTTCAAAATTTTTACTTATGAATTGACAACATCATGATATTAATATGTATTTTTAAAATTCCGATTTTTATATACTTTTATATATTACAATACAAGACTTCTTATCAATGACTGATTAATAATGAACTATTTTGGTTTATAGTAAGTAAAGGTTTAGTACATAGAAAGAAATTTCTTCTATGTTTTATTTTTTTACATTCTTTATTCCTCCAAAGCAAAATTTATTTATAGTGGTAAGAAGTACATCGAATAGGATATAGACCGGAGGTATGAGGATGGGAAAACATGGATGAGGCAATATTCACTTGCCTTCCGTATTCCCATATTTTGAGAACGGCAAACACAGAAATACTTTTCACTTCTTTATTAACCAATAAAATAGCTCAGAAATGAGTCAATAATTTGAAAGTGGTACAAGAAAATGAAACTCAATTCAATCAACTGATAATTTTTTTGTGCCATGCCATAGATTAGACTTATCTTAAAAATCGTTTTTAATTTTATCATGTTTATAATTGTGCCAATTAGATATAACAAACAATAAAAAAATGTTCCTATTAAAAATACTAATACAGCAGATTTACTGATTATAAAATGAAAAAATAAACGTTATTGTTCGCATTTTTCTTTAGCAGCAATATACGTA